>JARJCN010000150.1:0-69121 GCA_029282135.1 Mycena belliarum
CAACTTCCCGGACTGGTTCAACACTGTCCCAAGGAAGTTCGAAGGACACCTTCTTCTTTACTAGTGACATGTCCCTCTCGTCTTCAGAGTCCTCTACTTCTTCAACCGTTGCCTTTGGCGTAGGTCTAGATATTATAGCCTTCTCAGGTCTGGATATTATGGCCTTCTCAGGTCTTGGCTGTTCGACTTCTAAAGCCCTGATCGCTCTACTTGCAGCCACTGTCCGGGCTGGTCTCGTTATTTCTACAACAGGTACAGGCTTCTTTGGTGCGTTCTCCGGGGGTTTTCTGCGCCCAACCTTTTGGTTGTCGGCCCCCTTCCTCGAACTATTCAAAAACCCTCATCGTCTTCCAAATCTGCCGGTGCCTTTCTCCTGGTTGAGACGAAAACTTCATTGTTCTCGTCCCAATGTGTCTCGATGAACTGCGCCATCTTTTTGTATCGGTCAGAGTAGATCTCCGGCTGACTTCTCGAGGCCTGAGTATTACTCGAAACCATGGAAGTACTTTGACTTCCTCCCATCTGGTTCTGTAGTAACGCCTCTCGCAAGAGAGTCTTTTCTGCCCGTAATGTGCGCATCTCATCTGCCAAGGAGTCATAGGCAGGGGTATTTTCTTCGCCGATGTAGAACTGCTCGGTCAAGTCGTACGCCAGGAAGGTCTTATTGACACTTTGCCTACTCTTGTACTCGATTGCCTTCTGCTGCTGGGTCTTGTTCTTAGGTTCCCTAGGAATAGGTCTACCATCAAAGAACGTGGTCCTCCCTTCAACGACTTTTATTATGCCATTGTCAATGTCTGAATGACGTTTTTGGCAGTCGCCGATGAAATGCCCGTAGACACCACAGTAGAAGCAGTCTCGGTTGGTGGGAGGTTGCATACCACCGGAAGTAGGACGACTAGGACTATCCCATGTCTTTGTGACTGGCTCCGGAGTCTGAGATCTCCCAGCTCGAAGTTCGTCCAAGACAGTCTGATGTTCCATCCACTTCTGATGATTTTTGACTTCAACTTTGTCCATCGCTGTCGCGATTGCGGACTCCAACTGATCCTTAAAAGACTCCTCGAGTCTAGGCTTAGTTCTCTCTTCCTGCGACTGTATAAGCACTGCAGGTTTCTGGGTCTTACGGGCTTTCGCCTCGGCCCGTTCCGTGTTGTAAAAAGACACGGCCTCTTCCTCGACAATTTTGTGTGAGATCTCTAGAACATCTGTCCAGTAGAACTTGTCGTCCCGATTACTCTTCCAACTAGTCAGGCGGGAAATCAGCTCTTTTTGTGAAGCTGTTGCCGTGCCGGCTTTGTCTGCAGCGGTCGCCTCCTTCAACGCGACACGTGAAGGAAGGTCCGCCGTGGAAGTTATTCGCAAACGACTTCTAACTTGGTTCACAAGTTCTGGGTCACAACAATCAAAGAACTTTGTTACAAGTTCTCTGTTCGAGATACGATTGTTCGGGTGAAGTAGCTTAAGTGCTTCTGCCCTGAACTGTCGTTGGAATCTCATGTACAAGGACTGATCGTCCCCAACGGGATCCCGTCGGTGCTTCTTGCACAATCTTTCCAGGAGCGCAAATGAGCCTTCACGGTTTTCTCTGCACTCGGGGTAGTTCGCAATTATTTGACTTTTGAACTCCTCCCAAGTCGAGCCATCCATGCTGGTCTCAAATGCATCCCACTCTCGTTTTGTCT
This sequence comes from Mycena belliarum, assembly GCA_029282135.1. Lineage (NCBI taxonomy): Eukaryota > Fungi > Basidiomycota > Agaricomycetes > Agaricales > Mycenaceae > Mycena > Mycena belliarum. The sequence goes on from JARJCN010000150.1 coordinate 1,686, forward strand.
CGGCTGTGCAGTACCGCAAAGCGATATGCTTTTTATCTTCATCGGAAGTAGCTTGCGCAGCACCAAAGATGTCCTCAACGGTCTCGAGGAACTTCTCTAGTTCCTCCGGCTGTTTTCCATCAAAAGACAGGGCATTTCTGCCGAAATTAACCGGCAACTTCGTCTTATCCATAACCATATTTAACTGTGGTTGAACAGTAGTAATCGGGTTTCGAATAGACGGGTTGTTAAAGGCTTGCGAGTTCGAAGTGCTAGCCTGCGGTTGTCCTGAAGTACTCGGAAGTTCTTCAAGAGCTCTGGGACTCGTAGGTGGTGTTTGAACAACGGGTGGGCTCGTGGAACGAGGTGTCACACTATTGTCACCGTGAACCGGAAGGTCTCTACGGGTCTGGGATTCGGAGTTTGTGCTAGTACGATCTCTGGCTTGTGATTGCTCACGACCACTGAAAGTAGTAGTACTGCGTCTCGAAGGTCCTGCAAGATTCAAAGCACTGTAACCAGCACTCTGCGAATTCTGCGTTTTCCGGGTTTTAGGTCCTGGGACGTTGAACTCCGTCTTATCAGAAGTTCTCGGCTTTGGGGTCTTTTTGTCAACGGTCTGAGGTCTGGGTTTTGGCCCAAAAGACAGGTTGTCAACAAAGGGGGTCTCTATGAAGTTTTCTAGGTAGAAGAACTCCAACCAACTGGTTCTTTGAAAGAACTCTTTTGCAATCACAAAGTGATCGGCTTTTGTCTCAACTCGCGAAATAACAAATGGACCCTCGCGGTGGGCTCCAGATGAAACGGTGCACCTGAGTATGGGCTGCCGAAGACTAAGACTAGAACTAGTGCGCGTGAACACACTACAACTAACTCAACCAACACACACACAACACACAACCAATACTCGGTACCAACAATGAGTTCGGGTCACCCTGAGATATACAGGTAAGATGTAATCTCGCGATCAACGTTCTGGGACAAAGGCCTGCACACAAATGCGACTTCTCTAGAGCACTCCCAAGTACTTCCAGTAGTTGTTGAACAACTAAACTAGAACTCTCTCCACAGATACCGGGGGAACGGTATACGGGGTGGGTGAAAGATGGTAGTGTTCTAAGAGATCCAACGAGTTCTTAGAGGTCTGGCAGAGCACAACAAGCCTGCTATACGGGGTCTTGTATCAATGCTGGCCCTCTATCACAACAGCCCTTTCTATACGGGGAACTGTCTGCGACGAGCTGACTACAACAAGCCTGCTAAACGGGGTCTTGTATCAATAGTCCTACACAACAGCCCTTTCTAAGGCGGGGAACTGTCTGTGCGACCTTTGACACTATAGACAAAGGATTTACGGGGTCTCACAAGTGAGTTGAGTAGTTTACTACTGATCACAAGTCCTCAAGCGAAACAACCTCTCAAGGTCAAGTTCTTAATGAAACCAACAGATAATGTTTTATTGACAAACAATCTCCGCTCAGTTACAGAGGACACCAACGCCGTGGGATAGTACTTTGGACTGCAGGCAGTCTGTGGGCACGATCTGGGGGGCAAGGATGAACTACTGTACTGCGGCTACTACTTGCGCTATTTTATAGGTTTTCCGGGAAATACATGACAGATAGAAATGACGACGATGACAGAGTGAAACAGATAAGATGAAACAAGTCCGGATCCCGGGAACGTCTATGATTGGCTGTTGAGAGCCGGTCTGGTCCGGATCCTCGCGCCGTGAGAACTCCAGAGACCCGTTGTGGTATATGCGCAAACTCTAGGCCAAGCCAAGAGCACTGTCTAGTGCTCCCGAGTACTTGCCAAGTACTTGTAGAGGATGCCGCACTTCGGCTTTGGTTTGTAAAGCCCGATGGCGTGCTTTGCCGCTCCACTAGAACTGCTGCCGCAGCGGGTGACCGCTTTGACCGATGTTCCGGGGTTGGTTCGTCTGCTAATCTCCTAGCCTACTGGTTTCGACTCCGTCCGACTCAGTTCGTGGGGGCCAGACCTCTCCAGAGGTCTTCTCGGCATTCCTACAGGTACTGTGGACTTCTCGTCGAACAACCTTTGTCCTTGTTTGACTTGTCAGATCGCGTCGCACTGGTCACATGTCCGTTGACGTGCCAAGTACTATGCCGATCACTGTCATTCCTAGCAATCCATGCGTCTATTGCTCTCTATAGTTCCCAAGTACTCCTAGAGTACTCTGAAGGACTTCTCCGCGCGTCGCGGCCTTGAACCCTACTACTTGGTTCATGCCTGTCTAGTGGACTGTGGCCATCCAGTCCCTTGGGTATAGTCATGGTCTCCAAAGTTGTCAAGGCTTTTGTGGGTATTCTCCTGGGTATGGTATCTAGCTTTCGTAGTGTAGTCCAAGTCCTGGGAAGAACTCGTACCTCACTAATAACCGCACAGAGGGCTTAGCAAGCAATATGACAGTCCCCGTTTAGTAGGACCAAGAGCATAAGTACTTGTCTAACCATGATACGGCCTCTAATGGCATGGTCAATACACAATCAGCAGCTCGGAGCTCCGCTCTGACTCTAACTGTATGTCACCGGACAGGGTTCAAGTACCAAGTACTCAGTACTAGTACCGAAGTACTACCAGTTGTACTGGTTAAGTGATAAATCACAAAAAGCGACCTGACGAGGGGTCGGCAGATCCGACCCGTATCATCTCCCCTTCACTAAATCTTGACCGTCCTCGGTCAATAGACTTTAGTGGTCTTGGAATGACAATCTTCACAAGACTGTCCTAGTTGTGCCTTTATTGACTTCTAAGTTCTCCAAACTAACCACTTGTTTAGCGGAACTTCAATTTATGGCTTGCGCCAAGTCCAATTTACTAGATGACAGCACTTGCCGAGAAGTCTGATGAACTTCTTCTTCGGCAAGGCTAGAGATCTGCCTCCGTTTCGAGAACTACATCAAGTGATGACGTCATGATCTACTCCGTGAGAGTAGTCTAGAGTCTCAAAGGTATGTTCAACTCCTAATTGGGACTACCTCCCAATTATTTGGTCCTCGGTCCTATTACGTCCTAGAACCTTGCTGCGGGCGGCCGTCCGCGGTTCTGTATTCAATACAGAACCCTGAGCTATTTTTGGTTCAATTGAAGAAGCAGGTACGTTCTGGCTATGTTTTAATTTTGTGGCTGCTGAAATAGTTATATTCCGCAGCCGCACAGCCGCCTCATTCCTTTCTTCTCAACCACCACCATCTCGCTCTCTGGTGTCCACCGCCAGGCAGCGCCGCCGCTCATTCCTCACGCTCATCGCCATCTACGATGTCTAGCGCTTCTCGCAAACGCAAGGCGCCCTCCGAGGTCTCCCTCCTGGATGAAGATCCCTGGCAGCACTTCCGCCACTGCCCAGAAATCCAACGCGTCATCTCGTACATCGACCAGCCCACCATGAAGAAGGCGAACCTGAGCGTGGCCGAGCAGGTCTTCGCGCACTTCCTGGAGGCCGTGGTGCGTTTTAGTACCTGGTCTCTTCCCGCTTCGTCCTAACCCCTTCGCTAGCGCGCGTATCGTGCCTGGGTCGGCAATCGGGACTTTCCTGAGGTCGAGGCGTTCATCTACACCGCGGCCCTTGCCCTCTTTTCGTTCTACGAGCGCGTGAAGTCCTCAGAAACCCGCAAGTCGTACAAGTTCCGTGAAATGTACTCTGAGCTGTCGGACATGGCCCCGCTCCACTTTCCTGCCAACGTAAGTCGTCCTTTTTGTACTCCTTCCTTACTTATAAGGACTTTTCGTACACAGGTTGCCGTCCCTACTGCTGAGTTCTCGTTCCCCGAGCTGGAGACAGCAGAAACAACTCTGCCAACGCTGCCCCGTCTGGACACCGTGCCCCACTCGTCACCTCCGACAGTCCCCAAGCTCAAGCGTCCCAAGCTGGAGACCGCCGCGCAGTCCTCTCCTGCGGCGTCGTCCTCGCGCCCGGTGAGTTCCCTTTCTTAAAGTACTGCCTTTAAAGTATCTTAAGTTTCTTATCCTCAGCCGGCGCCCAAGTCCGTTCGTCGACCAGGGCCGTTGAAGACAATTCGCGTGGTGCTTTCGCCTCGCCCGCAGGCACCACCTTCTCGCGCTCCGCGCCCTCCTCCTTCTCCGGTGAAGCCTGTCAAGGTCCTTCCGTCCTTGCCTGCGCTTTCTGTCGAACCCGACCCCGAATCCGAGGAGGATAAGTCCCAGGACGAGGAGCCGGATGACGCGGATGCGGCGGCCGACTCTGACGAGGAGGAGGAAGCCCAGTTCACTCCTGAGGAGGACCCCGCGGAGGAGCCTGCGAAGCCCGAGCCCCGCAAGTCCAAGGGTAAGGGCAAGGCCGCGCCGCTGGAGGCGCCGAAGGAGGCAGCGCCTCGTCCGCCACAACCAGCACCCGCGCCCGCTGTTCCTCCTTTGAAGGAAGTTCGTCGTAAGTACCACTTCTTTTTGCTTTGCCTTTCGCTAACCTCCTTTAGGTTCTCCCCCTGTGGGTTGACTCTCGGATATTCCTCTGGTCGTTGGCGCCAAGGCCGTCGGCCCCGCGCTGGGTACAGCGGAGCACCAGTCCCCGGTAAGTCGTCTTTCCTAGTCGTTTATGATATTAAACAACTCTCTTTCGTTCCCCAGGCCCTCTTCCCCTGCACCAAATGCCATGGTTCTGGCGAGCAGTGCTTTCAAGACGGCCATGGCGGCCCTTGCCTGTCCTGCAAGACAAAGGGCTTCAAGTGCTCCCTTTGCCTTACTGGCGTCCCGCGCATGCTTCTCCAGCAGCGCGCCGAGACGTTTGCTTCGGGCGGCAGTTCTGGTAAGTACTTTTCAGTACTTACAAGTCCTTCTGGCTGACGTTTTCAGCTCTTATTGCGCGCTTTTCCGCACTCGTCCAGTCCCGTCGCCAAGTGGACCTCTTCCGCGCCCTCACCGCCCACGCCTTCGAGGACTTTAACCACTCCCTTCGCACACCCAAGAAGGGGAAATCTTGACCTACGGAGAAAGTGCACCTGAAACTATGTAGATAAATTGCAAAATTATAATTTACGGAAATGTTAATAATAATAATAATCGGAAAGGACTATTGAAAGACCAGCTTTCAGCATCTGTTACAAAAGAAAGGAAAGTCTGGCTTTCAAAACAGCTGAAAGGCCACCTGAAAGAACCTCTTTCAGCACTACTTTCAGCTCTATTGAAAGAACAACTTTCAGTGATTTTTCCTTTGTAAAGCTTCTGAAAGAGGTTTTGAAAGGAAAGTTGAAAGTGGTGCTGAAAGAAGTTCTTTCAGGTGGTCTTTCAGCTGTGTTGAAAGAAAGGCTTTCCTTTCTTTTGAAATAGATACTGAAAGCTGGTCTTTCGATAGTCCTTTCCAATTTTTATTATTGTTAACATTTCCGTAAGGTAGAATTTTGCAATTTATTTACATTGTTTCAGATGCACTTTCTTCGTAGGTCAAGATTTTGCCCTATTGGGTGTGTCGCCACCTCGCCTTTGTATTCATCCAGACAAAGGCGGAGCTTACTCAGGAGGAGCTGGCGCTCTATTTTGAGGACCCGAATGACCTTGCTGTCTTTCAGGGCGTCCTCAAGCGCTTGCAGGTATCCCGCGTCAAGCTTTGGGACGAGTTCAAACCCCGCGCGCATGTCTCGGAGCGACAAGGCGCGCCGCCAACGCCAGGTGGTTCAGTTGCGCTGCAGATGACGCTCCCAACCCAGCGCTCGTCGACGGACTGGATCGACTCCCCTGAGGTTCAAGAATACCTCACAGGTCCCCAGGGCTACTCGCGGCCGCTTCCTACGCGCGACGCGGACTCCTACCCCAGCCGCGGGCACATCATGCCCCTCACGGCCTCCACCGATCCCGAGCTCTTTGAAGCTCTTCAAGATGCCGCCCCCGACCCACCTCGCACTCCACCAATGGCGAGTTTGGATGGTCCTGAGGGAGCAGCGCCGGCGACGCCTCCTCGTGCGCCGCCGCCGTTCACCTTCACGCGTGACCCTCGCGCGCCTCCAACGACTCCTGGGTCGGTCCCCTGGGCTGGTCGCGCCCCACTGCCGCCTCCTGCGTACGGTGGGTACCCGTATTATCCGGGTTACCCACCGCCCGGGGTGTATGGTCCTCCTGGTTCGCAAGGGGGGTACTACGTGGGTCCGCCACCGCCAGGTCCCTCGACCTTGGGTCCGTCTCCGCTGGCGGCGCCTCCGGTTACCGCGCCCTCGCCCTCGCCGCGACCTCCGCCTTCGCCACGGCCGCCTCAAGAGCTTCCGCGGCCCTCTCCGTCGCCGAAGCCACCGATGGGGCAACTTGCGCCGCCCTCATTCGAGGAATCCGCGGGAACTGGGGAGGCGTCGGGAGCTTAGGGGTCGCTCGGACGACTTGGTCGGGGTGCGCGCGCATAGGCGCCTTTTTCTTGGACTTATATATTGCAACCATCACAGACTTTAACCGCGACAATTACAACTGCCTTTTGCTATCATAGTCAACCTTCCCTTCTCTAGCTATACCTCATACTGCTTAGATACTCGATCTTTTTAGTATAGCAGAGACTGTAGTAGAAGTGTGACGGATGCGAGAAACGTCGAGATCCGGCACACGATTCAGACAGGAGGGAACTGGCGTAAGTAGTGGATTGACCGAGGGAGCGTAACTACGACAGGGAGGTTTATATACTACAGGACAGAGGCAGTGCATGATGGTGATGGATGTGCGACAGCACGGCATAAACGGGCATGGGGTGTGGGCATATGATGCATAGAGTAAGCATAAAATAATAATGGTACCCCCCACAGGATGAACATGGCTATGTCCGTCACATACGCCCTCCAGATCGTTGCATGGAACGATCTCCAATTTCTTTGAGTGCGCGTGGAGAAAATGAACCGTGGAAATGTTGTCCTGCTTGTGCGTCCATCTGATCCTCTGCATTTGAGGCATTCATGGTGGAACACCCATCATAAATTTCGGCCTCGCTTGTGCACTCTTGGACAGACTCGGCATCCTCTTTAGCATTCCGGGGCAATTTCGACTTGGGTTCAGAACCGAACACCAGCGCGCCAATTGGCAGGGTGTCAAGGACTTCAGTGCTCTCGAACAGAGCAGATTCCGCAGCATTCAATTGAACACTATGGAGCCCAAATCCTGGAGGTCTACCCTTCACATCGGACTTCACGTTCGTTGTGGTAGGGCAGTTTCGGGCCAAATGGCCAGGTTCTTCACAAGTAAAACAACGGCCTTGTGCAAGCATTTCATTGCGACGCTTCGCAGACCTTCGCTTCTCCTTGAGCTCGCTGGTTGCTAGATCAGCAGAAGAAGTGTGCATTGCTACACCTCGATGCTTGGAGTCAGTGCGCCCTCCAGCACGGTCCGTAGTGGGCCTCGAGCCATGCTTATGGTCCGACTTCGATGGAATGGTATCCTTTTCGCTCGAAGGCTCGCTCTCGGATTCGAGGTTTCGCACTATTTCTGCATGCTCAGCAGCCCGAACAACCTCATCCCAGGTAGATATCTCAGGATCCAAGTCCTTGCGATACATCTCCTGCCGGATATCGGTACGCAGGCTGTTCCAGAGCTTCACAACTTTCTCTTGGCCTTCGTCCAAGCCAATAGTGTTGTAAATCTGAGAGAACTCAGCAACATGAGCGGTGACAGGTGTCCTGCCCTGTGTGCAGCGAGAAAGCCGCTTCCTCTGCTTACTGCGGAAGTCAACAGGGAAACAGAACTCGAACAACTCCACAAAGAATCGCTCTAGACCGTATGAATCCTCATCACGTACAACAACTTGATTGTAAAAGTCTCGAGCTTTATTCTCCAAGAAGTAAGACAGGTAGAATACCTGGTCCCGAGCAGGTACACGACCCATTTTCACATACGCTGAACCCTCACGCACAAAGCGATGGAAGGCATTGGCGTCTGGGTCACCAGTGTACTTGCTCGGTGGAATCGGCTTCAAGAGCATTCGCTTTGCTCTGGGGCCTCGGGAGGACAAATGCCTCTGACGCGTAGAGGTGGAACTACGCCGTCCAGCATCGGTTAAGCTATCGGCATTCGGTGAGCTGGGCTCATCGGAACCAGAGCTCGAAGAACTATCCGAAGGCTCGGGTGGGGGCGGGTAGTTGGTCAACCTGGCAGCACCACGGATAGCTTTGTCCAAGAAGCTTCCAGCGGCAATTCGACTCGGAGTCGAGTCAATTGGCATCGAACTCGACCTCTTCGCATCACTGCGAATTAGTCCAGCAATATTTCGTGCAGCAGCGTGCTTCGCCTTGCTAGAAGGCTTTCCAGAAACGAGCAGCTGCGCAGGTTCGGCTGCGGCCAATTGTCTCAATCGGCTGAGCTCGTCCTCAAGCTCAGTGATCCGTTCAAGGTGCGTCTGGCCAGACTGGTTCGTACCCTTGCCTGCAGACAAGGGCTCGGAGACAACACGCAGCGTTCTCGGTATCTCTACCGTCGGTTCCTCACTTGGAACATGGGGATTCTCGGGTACTTCCGGGCGAATTTCGGCATTCGGAACACCGGTTCCGATGACATCAGATCTGATCTTGGTGTCTGCTGTATTCGTGCCCTTTGCCGGCTTCGCACTGGCAGACGTGGGCGTGAATTCAATCGGCTTCTCCTGTTTAACCACATGGTTAATCTCAGCAAAGTTATTGAATGCATCACGCTGCGCTTCGATATCTCGCTCGGAGAATTCAGGAGAAAAACCTGCAGCACCCCAGTTACGAGGGTCGGGGCCCTTCCCCTTGTTGCGGAAAGGTCCCTCACCTGCTGAGATTGCAGGGCTCAACGAACTGGATTCACGCGCATGGGCCAAACCAGAATCCGGCTCAATGTTTGATGGAACATTGAGCTTCCGATTAGCCTCAGCCATGGCATCACGAGCCATCGACTCAAAACGGCGAGCAAGACTCACAAGCTCCGCATGACTCATGTCCTGGACAGCCTTGGATACAGTCGACACGGACTCCGACTCCGACGGCGGCAACTGATGATTGATATTGTTATCATTGCTATGTACGGACATAGTTTCCCCATGCATGATAGTGCTAATGGGAGATTGGGAGCGGCCTGAGCCAAAATCGACGTCTCGAGTGAGAGATGGCAGCTCTGAAAGAGTGCTAGCCCTGGCACTGCCTGGGACATCACCCTGCCCCTCGCGGGCAACAGGGGAAACACCTCGTGAGAGGGGCGCCGCTACCACATCGCTGTACAACAGCTCGGGTGTCACGGGGCGGGATGTACGGGATCCCGTGGTCCGACGGCCTTCGGAAGGCGATGAGGGCGTGGAAGGAGTCTCGCGAGGGAGCTTCGGGGGTGGAAAGATGCCTGCAAGAGTTGCGGCACGGGTATGATGGCGGTTCGGGGTAGTCGACATAGTTCCTCGGTCTTGGCGGTGTCGAAGCAAAGCGGCGACGGCGGTTGATCAGACAGACGGGAGCCAGACAAAGCAGCGACAGAGTAGGAGCAGTTCAAAATATGTGACGGATGCGAGAAACGTCGAGATCCGGCACACGATTCAGACAGGAGGGAACTGGCGTAAGTAGTGGATTGACCGAGGGAGCGTAACTACGACAGGGAGGTTTATATACTACAGGACAGAGGCAGTGCATGATGGTGATGGATGTGCGACAGCACGGCATAAACGGGCATGGGGTGTGGGCATATGATGCATAGAGTAAGCATAAAATAATAATGGTACCCCCCACAGGATGAACATGGCTATGTCCGTCACAAGAAGTTTGACTTCCTCAAAATCTAGTATGCTTTTCTTGGTCTTCAACTAGTACTTTAGAGTACTTTTAAGTTCTTGACCCAAGTACAAGACACACAAGACTTCTCGACTTCAAGTTGAACCGTGTGAAGATAGTCACGTGACCGCGAGACTCTAGACTTTGAAATAACAAGCTTTACGACCCGTGCCTTCGGCACGTTCAACACACAGCAGATTATGTGCTCGCCAACACACAGCTAATACAGAGTTTGGGGGTTCGCCTGATACACAGCAGATTTTAATTATGTGCTCGGACAAAATCATTATCAGGTGTGACTCGCTGCACTTGCGGCTGTCCCTCCGGCAGGGTGACAGCTTGTTCAAGCTCTTCCCCAAACCTCAGAGGGTCACACTCTGGATCTCAGGAAAGTAATGGGAAACACCATTTTTTTTCGGCCTGTGCCCAATCAGAAATTACCTGACAGCTAAGTCACTGGATGACGGCGCAGCGACCACGTCCGCCGTCCTGTGGCCTCGCACTCCTGCACACCCATCATTGCTGACGTGCTGATGTTCTGCCCATGCCGCTTGCCACTACTGATGAATGCGGGATCCAAGTGGTTTTGTGCGTGCCAGCGGCGGGCGCAGTGCAAGGAGCTGTCGCCCATGGAGGAGGATGCAGAGGCAGACGGCCGTCGTCATGCTTGTGTACATGGATGGGGGTGGGTGATGGGCAGGAGTCTAAGGGGGTGCAAGGATGGCAACAGTGCAGCACGGTCGTGCGGTGTCGACTGGCGGAGCAGGAGGCTTTGAGTGAGCACACCGGCAACGGGCGGGTCTTGGGCCGCGTGGTTGCCCTTACATGGAGAGGTGGGCAGGATGGCAGCCACAATCACGGTGATGTAGGCGTCCATTTTAGTTAATTCCTGATCGGGTGCACACCAACAAAGAGTGGTTATTCTCATTACTTTCAGGATCAGCTGTGAAAGATTCAAGCTATCACTGTGGACAGTGTCCTCAATATTTCTGTTTCTCTCTGTTTTTTTTTTTTTGCTGGGGGGGGGGGCAGAGATGGATGCATTCTGAAAGAACCATTGTATCTGACCTTCAATAGAAATTCCTCAAAGGCTAGCTAGCCCTGAACACTTCAATACAGTTGAAATATCTAATTGGACGATCACTTTTAGCTTTGGGCTCTAAATCATAATTCTGCACTGTGGAAAACTATGATTTGGTGGCCAGGACTTGGTGACCATGGTTAAGCTCACTTTTTTATGGGGAATATTTATCTGCAGTATTGTCTGGCAGTGGCAGGCTTGAAGATGATATATGGTTAAATAATGAAACAGACTCAGAGGCAATGATTGATGAGATCCAACTTGCTAGCTGCAACAGACAAAATGGTAGGTTGAACTTTCTGACAGAGAGGGGTAAGGCATTTCAGGCACATTTTCTACACAGATCTCAGTGAAGGGATGATCAAAGGAGGTTTCATGGGGCATGGGGGAATACAGAACCCTTGAATGTTCAAGAAAGGTCCCCGTGGGAACGGCATGAAGAAGTCGACAACCGGCAGCAACATCTGAACAACGTCAGGTGACTATATCATGTGACCCGGTGGCAGTGTCTGATCTTCATGTTTTAATGTATAGGACTCCCACAAGTCCGTTGTCTTTGAAGTCCTGAATCAAATCCTAGTCCTACCAATTGCTTGGACGAACTGAGACGACTCATTTTATCGTTTCCAATCTCCTTATACACACATCCTACTTCTTGGCGGTAGCCGGGACAACTTGTGTTCCGGTTTCCACTTCCCATTCCCAAATAGTCCTGTTCTCAGTTGTAGATAACTGTCCGCAAGTAGCTAGTACTTGTTTTGACTTGAAATCAACTACTTTTATCATTCTAGACTTGTCCTGAGAACTTTTGACTAGTTCTGAGTACATCTGGTAGGTCCTTGACGGGCGTTCCTAGTAGTCTAGACCACATCAAAGTTCTATGATCTGTGTTTTGACACGCTTCTCATGACGTCTGACAGGCTCGGTTACTAAACGATCAGTTCAGTTTGCCGATATGACACCGATCAACTATTTGGCCAAGTCTTTCCGGCCCATATTTAGCACTTCCGGATAGTATATCCGAAAAAGCTCGTATGGCCCTTAGACAACGTTCCGCAAAGTCCACATGGCTCGACATGTGTTCCGTGGCTGTCCACCCTCTCCCCCCCACTAAAAATTCGACGCTTACGCAGCGACTACTTTTTATTGGTTGGAACGACGCGGACTTGGCACAGAGGTATGTTTCGTCGCCACATGAGACTTCTTCAAAGTTCTCCCTAGGACTCCGTCATGGCGGACATCATCCCCGACTTTAGGTTCTTAAACCTTGTCGGTCGACTGAGGAACTTTAGAACCACTTGTCGACTCATGGCTCCCTTCCCTGCTCTCGACACAGTCTGCGTCCAGCTCCACGCCTCGACCACCGACCTCAAGAACATCCTTGACACTCCTGTCAGTTCCGTCGTTAAGATCCACATCGCCGAGCAAGCTCTCAAGGATGCGGTGAGTACTTTCGTTCAAGCACTTCCTCGCACGTCCTGATTACTCTCTCGCCGGGTCTAGGCGAACGCTCTCCCCTTTGCTGGTGGACTCAGCAGTCGCGCTGAGGCCAGGGAAGACGTCCAGAGTGTTATTGGCGCAGTCGCTCGACTCGTCTTGGACTTCCCGACCTATGTCCCCTCCAAGTTTCACCACGACCAGGCGCTACTCCTCAGCTCTTCTTTGATCAAGAACGTTGAGAAGAAGCGTCTACTTCGCGCGGAGAAGAAGAAGGACGTGGCGCGCAAAAAACAAGTGCGCCCTTATAGTTCTCCTCTCCTGTCCTGAATTAACTTGGGGTTCGTCTTAGGAGTCGTTCGTTACTCTTCCTGGGGACGAGGACAACTCCGACATCGAGGAGATGAGTATGTCCATGGACGTCGACCCGCAAACCCCAGCTAACAAGGTAGAGCTTATACCTGTTGCTGAGTATTTGGAGATGATCCATAAACTTCTCTCTCTTCAGATAGCCCCAACAGTCGGTTCCTTCCTCTTCGGCAGTATCCCTGCTCAGCCTCTCCCCCCGAACCTTAACTTCAACAAGGTCTCCAAGGGTGCCGATGCGGTTGCCAAAGCGAAGGCCTCGGCCGAGGCCTCTGTCGGTAGTTCTCTCGAACCCTCGCCTGAGATCTCCGAGGCCAGGAAGAAGGAAAAAGTACGTCTCCATACTTCTTCTGACTTCTCTGTACTCATACGTTCTCCTTCATAGATGGCTGCGCGCTCCGAAGCGGTACGACTTCCTTACGAGTCCGTGCCGTCGCTTGACCTTCGTTCCAACGCCTATAAGAAGGCCGTCAAGTACGATAGAAAGTCCCACTCCGATTGTCGCAAGCGACCTCGTAGCCTCTATGGATATCTCTCGGACCACGAGGATGGTCTTTGTGCGTCTTAACCCTTTATCGCCTCTATTGCTCTCCCACTGAACGTGGTCGTGTTTTATAGTCAGCTCTGGGCCCATGGTGCACTCCGACAGTCCTGTTGTCCATACCGAAGTCATCCTTACAGCTAAGGCTCTCACCAAGCTCTTTCTGAAGTCTTCGGACCCGATGTCGTTGTTTACACAACGCGAGGACGAGCTCCAGAACGAGATCCAGAAGTGCAACCATCGCATTCGCCACTTTCTCCAGTTGCGTGACAACTTCGTTACTGCGCACAAGGATCTCCGCCACGAGTACGAGTCCGTCATGAATGACGACGACTATCGCCCCGCTCCGGCCAAACGCCAGGTGAGTCCTTTTTATGCTCTTCTCATCTACTAGTCTAAAGTTCTCCCGCAGACTTCTCTCGAGGTCTAAACACGCTCTTTAAGAACTTTTTCTCACTCTGGCGCTTCAACAGCGCCCTATCCGTGCTTCAACTGCACATTTTTATCACTCTCGTTCTGTCCGCGTCCTATATAGTAGTAGCATGTCAATGATTATTGTTCCCGCTCATCCCGTTCTTCCGTTAAGAAGTAGGCTACTTGTTGGTACGCTTGGACCGTCTCGGGCCTTCGTCCTCCTTGTCAGAGTCCGATTCCCACGGTTGAACTTCATCCTGATCCTGAACTTCTTCCTCATCTGAGGACTCTGATTCCTCAAAGTCCTTTGGAATCGTACGCAACTTCATCTTTCCAAACTGCAGGTCTGGTCCAACGTAAGGTTTATTGCGCTTTGGCAAGTCTCGGACTAGTTCTGTGAGAGCCTCCGGACTCATATCGATCAATTTATGGATGTCCTGCGGGATGGCTACGCTATGCCGCGCTTCATAGGGTATAACCCTGAAGGCTGCTATGCGGTCATGTAGCATGGCTCCATTCATTTCAGCGATTAGATAGGCACCTCCCTGAGTTCTTCTGATTACAATCATAGGACCCAAGTAACGCGCTTCCATCTTCGAGTCCAAGGACTTCTCTACACGAGTATTCCTGACTAGTACCAATCTTCCAGGTTTGAAGTCGTAGTTCACAATCGTATGTTCGTGATATCTCTCATACTTTCTCACAGCAACTCGTTTTGCGTGATCTACTCGTGATCTCATTAGTTCAATGTGATCAGCATGTTTGGCCAGCGCCTGGGCGCGTAAACCAATCAGCTCAGAGTCCGTAAGAACTCTGCCAGGCATCTCTACCAACCAGGTGGCTTCCTCGATGTCCAACGGAAGTACTGGATGTACTCCTGTCGCCATGAAGAACGGCGAACAACCAAGTCCTTTCCGGACTGTGATTCTCTCTGCCCACAAGTACTGCGGCCAGAAGTAGTACCACTTTTTAGTGTTCCCTCCTGTTGCTTTGAATAGTATTTGCCTAGTGCCAAAATGACCATTTTCTACTTTGCCATTGGCCTGAGAGTTGTACGGCAAAATCTGAATATTCGGAATGCCGTACTTCTCCTTCAACCATTCTACTGCTGCCTTGAACTGCTTCGCATTGTCCGTAATAATCTGCGACGGACAACCCCACCGACATATAATGTCTTCTAGCAGGAACATTCCAAGGGCTTTTGCCGTGTCAGACTTCAATGGTCGACCTTCAATCCAGCTGGTCAACGAATCTCGTGCCGCAACTGCTTTGTCGTGCCCATTACTGACTTCTCCCATCATCATCACATCGGTATGGATTACTTGGAAGACACTGGGTGTATGCGTAACTACCGGAGGTATGCGCAGCAAGGTTTTCTGTCGTTCTTGGCATAACTGGCAAGTCCGAACATACCAACTGACATCTCTTTCGTACTCTGGCCACCAAAACCGAAGTCCTATCAGTTCTTTAGTCGCAAAGAACCCCCGATGTCCCAGGCTGTCGTGAGACGCCCTGAGCATGTACATGTGATGTTCTTTGTCAACTACTAGCTGCGAGGCTGGTCCTAGCGACTTTCTATACAACCTCCCCTCTTTCAAAAAGAAGTGTGAGGCCCACCTCATCCAAGTTCTCATATTCTTCTCTGATATTCCTCTAGGCCTGATCAGAGTATTCTCCAACCATTCCTTGAGTACTATCAGTTGCTCGTCCTGGTTCTTCGCGCTGTCCGTCCTGTGGGTTTCCACATAGGGCTCGCGCTTCTCAGGATTCCACTTCAACTCCAAGTCTGGAATCAAAGGTTCCGTCGACTGCACATACTGCGGGACTACTTCTCCAGCGACCTCATAAGCTGCATTCCGGTGCGCACAGATCAGAGACTCTGTTAAGTACGCATCCTGGGTTTCCTGCCAAAACTGGTTGACATCTATTGCAAGCTTCTCGGTTTGAATGTATCCGCCCCTTGTATCAATCGTGTGCTTAAAGTCCTCGAAGTCCAATGGCTGAGGCCCGGTTTCATCAACGTCCTCATGGTCCAAAGGCGGCTCGTTTATATCCCAGCCTTCCTCCGAGTTCGGAAATACTTCGTCTCCCGGGTGAGGATCTCTACGAGAGAGTCCGTCCGGAGCGAAAGTAGCTCCTGGCACATGCTTCAACTTAAAGTGGAACATCAAGATCTTTTCAATCCATCTGTTTATAGTAGCATTAGGATCCATTCCTGGGTTCTTCAGCATCCCCTTTATGTACAGTGCGTCGGTCTCGACTACTAGCTTCCTAACACCAAAGATCCAATAGTACATGGCTTCTAGTGCTCTCATCAAGCCAAACAACTCCCGCTTTGGTTGAGAGTAGTTCGCTTCTCTCTCGTTCAAGGTGATGGACGCGAAACGGGTGTAGTACTTTTTGGTAGGGTCGTCTGGATCTACCTGATAGATAATAATCCCGACTGCCCTCCAAGAAGTGTCCACTTGAATGCAGACATCTGAGTCCCAAGCATAATTGATTGGTCTCAGTGCCGGACAATCCTTCAACGCCTCTCGCACATCCGCCTGAGCTTTGTCCTGTGCATCTCCCCACACAAACGGTACATCTTTCCTGGTGAGGTCGTTTATAGGCTCTAAGATTTTCGCATAGTTCTTTATAAACGAACGCAGCACCCCAACTGTTCCTAGGTATGACTTTACTTGCGAAAAATTCGCCAGCTTCCCCCAGTTGTTGATGACTTTAATGCGATCGGGGTCCGCAATTCTCCCTTCATATGTGCAAATGTGACCCACTACCGCAAAGGTCCCTTTGCACAATATGGCCTTTTTACCAGAGAAAGTTCCCCCTGCATAGATCATACGACTGACAACTCTGTTCAAGTTCTGAAAGTGTTCCCAGACGAATCGTCTAATGCCAGAGTTCTCCGCAATTCTCTCGTAATCTCCGTCCGGCATCTCATACCTCGTCTCAGGACCTCGGACTGGACAGTCATTGATGTACGGCCAACACACATGCGGTATTTCGTCCTGTAGGATGTATGTAACATCGTCATGGAATATAGGTACCGAGTTCGTCCACCCCATTGGTAGTTTTACCAAGCGCAGAGCGCCATAAGGAGTTTGGAACGTAGTGTAGTCTCTCGAGGTCTCTGCAAGATCTCAGTTGTCGTACCCAACGAACATGTCTAGTGCTGCCCCACAAGACCTGCCTGCAAAGTGCTCGGCAAGTGCTTCTGTTGCGGGCGTCACACCAGAGTGTTGAATCGTAACTTCATTCAAACACTCTAACGCGTGCACGATCCGCAGCGACTTCCCATCCTTCTTGATCACCGCAAAAATTGGTGACCTGTAGGACGAGTTCGAGGACTCATACACACCAGCGTCCAACTTCGTCTTAATGTTCTTACAGAACTCGTCGAAGTGCCCCGGAGGAATTGGGATCTGTGAACACACCCACGGAGTGTGAGGTATCACAGGCATTTCCACCGGTGGAAAGAACTCGTGCTTGAGTTGTCCTCTCTCACTGTCTTCCCAGGCAAAGCTCTTCTCATGCTCCATCATAAAGTAGTGCATAAATTTTCGCTCTTCTGGTTCGAGTAGACCATCATCGTGTATTGCATCAATTGCATCACGCCGTTCTTCTGTATACCTACCAGTCGGCACAAACTCCTTAGGAGTAGCACTCAACTTCGGCATATTCTGCAGTGGATCCCCCGTAATCCTCCGTTCAATCCTGAACTTTGAGGGTAGCGTGGTCAACACTGGCTTGATCTTCTTGTCCACAGGTTTATACTTCTTCCCTACGAGAACTGCTGCTGGATGCAACTCCTCTCGAGGTACTTCTGGTATAACTGGGACTTCCCCGTTCCTCACATTACTACTGCCTCCGAGTCCTAGGCCAGCTCGCTGTAAGAGTGAACTTACGTTGCGAGTTGTCCTGCCGGAAATCCCCGATTTACTCTCACGGTTCGATTTCCCCGGCACGGTCCCCGGATCTATTTCATCGAACGTAAAGATCTCACAGTTCTTTGAAGTACTTTGGTTTCCCATATACTCGTTCAGAAGTTGTGAAGCACTCTCGTCCTCAGTAAAGTAGCTCTGCGCTGCACAGAGGTAGGCTTCTCTCCTGTCCTCTGTGGTCGTCACATTCCCTTGCCTCGGCTTGCCATAACCTATGCATTGTAGCTGTCCCTTCTCATCGTAGTCCCAAGCAGTCATCAATTCTCCCCCGCCGTCGAGTTCATCGAATAGACTCAAAAATCCTGCCTTGACTCATCAGGTAGGCTAGTGCTTGTATCGCGTGGTGGTTTTGCCTGATGGACGAAACCTCTGGGGCGAGTAGGTATGGTGACCTGGTCTCCAGAGTTGGGATCAGTCAATGTAATTGTCTGACCACCATCTTTCGAGTTCCTGACTACGCTTTCGGTCAGGATCTCAAAAGGTCTCCCCAATAGTACATTATACGGTGCGTTACGGACGATATGTACTTGCAAGTACACCGTCAGGTTCTCAAACCGGAATGGAACATTCCGTCCTAGTCCTAAAGTCTTTGCGACTTCACCATGCGCACTCTGCATGTGGATCTGAATTCTCGGGTCGTAAGAGACTGCCCTTCGGGAGGCTTCATCAGATGACATAGAGACAATCTGAGAACCACCGTCATTTATCGCTTCTACTGATCCTTCACCATTCACTATCGGGTATACGCATCGCAGCGCAGCCGAGCTCATGGCAGCATAGATAGCCTTTGGTTCTTCTCCAGGGGAGAGACTATCGAGGTACTGTACAACAGGATCCCCAACAATTACTGCTCCTTCCGGGAGGTCACCAACGCTCTGCGACAGGATAGTCACAAACGAGTCAAATGGCAAGTCCATTACTGAGATAGCGTCTTCCGGAAGTCTTCGCTTAGGCTGCTGGAGTTCCCTTACGGGTCCTCGGCTGTCTTCAGACTTCTCTCCGACTTTATCTCGTCCCTCGAGTTCTACGTTCTGTGCCAGTAAGATCTCTCCTAACTCCTTCTTAGAATAGGTTCTTCTGGACTTGGTTGCCAACGACTTCAGTCCCTTGCGAAAGGAAGGAGAAGTCCCTAACAGATCCGAATCAGGAAAAACCTCCCTCAGTATATTTCACTATTTTGTGCAAAACTATTTTGCGCCAAAAAAGTTTCAATAGTTTTGATTATTTTTGATAGTTTCAAACAACTTCTCAATCTATTTGATACAAGTCTCCACAACTTCTTGGAGTATATGCACTAGTTGGTCAAGTGGCAAGTATTTTTTGACACATTCCATGTAAAACGGGTAAGTTTTTCTTAGGATAATTAGCATACAGCTGCATGACCAGTTGATGCCATACAGTCTTGAAAATGGGTCTCAGTCATCTGTCAACTACGGAAAACCTGTCTGGAGATGATATGTTACGGTATGCGAAACTCTTTTGTGTCCCGGATAATTTTTGATAGTCTCAAATAGTTTCAACAAATTACCACGACTTTCATGGAGATTTGTACAAATCCACAACCAACAAAAGCTTACATCTAATTTAATAAGCTCGATGGTCCCAGTGCTGCTCGGCGGTCAGGAATACACCGGTCCTCCGAGTAAATCATAAGCACCAACGGTCCAGCGGAGTGTTGCCGTGGGTGCGGTTGATGGGAATTTTGACAAGTCGTTTCAAACTCCGTATTGGTCCGTCACATCATGTCACGCAGTCATTCGGTGACGTGGCCACTTCTTGTCGTCTTCTCCCATCTTCCCCCCATCCTGCCTCCCCTGCCCTGGTCCCAACGCAACACTGGAGCTATCCCCGACGCCTTCGTTCATAACACACCATGAACCACCACCTTATCCGGCCCTTCGAGCTCCACGTCACCGTGCTCGCCGTCGTGTCAGCGCCGATGGTGATTGAGGCTAAGGTGCGTGGCATATCTTCGATTCCATCGCCGCCAACTGACATTGTGTCAGGCCGTGGCACTCGGGGCCTGCGTGAAGAAGGCCAAGGCCGTCAAGTTCAAGGCATGTCCCCGTCAATGCGCCCTCCACGCTCACACTCACACGTTCACACGCTCCTGGCACAGCCCAAGGCCGCTCCCAAGCAGGTTGCCAAGGAGGTCGCGGCCGTATGCCCCCCCACCCCGCTCTCTCTCTCCCCCCGCACACTTTGCCAACAGAAGACGACCATTTCCGTACGCTCACCCACCTTACCTGATGTCCCCGACTCGTCGTAAGCCAAGAAAGCCGCAACCAAGGCGAAGCCCGCTGCCGTGTGTCCCCTCCCCTTCCCTTCATATGCCCATACTCATATTTGTTCTAGACTGTCTGTCCTCCGCTGAACAAGACCGCTGCTAACGCCCGCGGAGAAAGCCGCCCCCGGAAGACTGCCGCCGCCGCCGTGCGTCCCACCGTCCTCGTGATCAAGAGGTGCGGCACCTTTTCTTTCGTTCGTGCTTCCTCTAGTGCCCCATGTCCAATGCGTCTCGTCCCAAAAGTTCTGTATGTGCGTCTCATTCCGTATGATCCCCGTAGTCTTGACTGAAACTGCTTGCAGAGCCTACCTTGTTGCCCAATTCCGACTGGCATGCACATGTGCAGGTTGCTCTGCAAAGGGAGTGGTCATGGCGGTGGGATGTTAGAGCAGATGTATAGTACTTGTGTAGTGTTTCCATTGAATCAACTTGTTTTTGTTTCCCATTGTGAGCTCTACTTCGATATCCAATAGGCCAATATCTGGCGCAAATGCGTAACAAAAGTGAAGCAAAAGTTCTCAAAAGTTATCAAAACTATCTGAAAGTTTTACTATTTTTTTTGGGGGGAACATAGTTTCAATAATTTGAGTAAGTCGAAACTAGTCGAACTATCCCAACTAGTTTCAACTATTTTCGGCAAAAATAGCACAAATTAGCTGGGGAGGTTTTTCCTGATGAGTCTTCGACTGAGACCTCTAGTCTTGTTTGCATTAAACGGTCCAGATTTCTCTGGGTGGCCGCTGTTTCATCTAACAAGGACTGGAGTTTTTCCTGTGCGGCTTTCGTCGCAGGCGGAGTCCCTGGTCTATGCTCTGTAGGCTTGCGAGGAAGTACAGGCTCCCGGACAACTTCCCGGACTGGTTCAACACTGTCCCAAGGAAGTTCGAAGGACACCTTCTTCTTTACTAGTGACATGTCCCTCTCGTCTTCAGAGTCCTCTACTTCTTCAACCGTTGCCTTTGGCGTAGGTCTAGATATTATAGCCTTCTCAGGTCTGGATATTATGGCCTTCTCAGGTCTTGGCTGTTCGACTTCTAAAGCCCTGATCGCTCTACTTGCAGCCACTGTCCGGGCTGGTCTCGTTATTTCTACAACAGGTACAGGCTTCTTTGGTGCGTTCTCCGGGGGTTTTCTGCGCCCAACCTTTTGGTTGTCGGCCCCCTTCCTCGAACTATTCAAAAACCCTCATCGTCTTCCAAATCTGCCGGTGCCTTTCTCCTGGTTGAGACGAAAACTTCATTGTTCTCGTCCCAATGTGTCTCGATGAACTGCGCCATCTTTTTGTATCGGTCAGAGTAGATCTCCGGCTGACTTCTCGAGGCCTGAGTATTACTCGAAACCATGGAAGTACTTTGACTTCCTCCCATCTGGTTCTGTAGTAACGCCTCTCGCAAGAGAATCTTTTCTGCCCGTAATGTGCGCATCTCATCTGCCAAGGAGTCATAGGCACACAAGGAGCATAATCAGAAAACTTGCGGCAGAACATGTTGAAGATATGCAGAAGCTTTTTTCAAAAACTTTTGCATATCTGGTGAATGAGATCTCAACAGATATGCAAGACATATCCAGAAGATACTCTTTCTTCAAGATGTCTTACAGATATGTCTCGCATACTTTGATCTGCAGATATGGAAAAGTTTTTGAAAATGTCTTTTGCATATCTTTAGCATGTTTTGCCGTGAGTTTTTTGGTTATGCTCCTTGTGGCAGGGGTATTTTCTTCGCCGATGTAGAACTGCTCGGTCAAGTCGTACGCCAGGAAGGTCTTATTGACACTTTGCCTACTCTTGTACTCGATTGCCTTCTGCTGCTGGGTCTTGTTCTTAGGTTCCCTAGGAATAGGTCTACCATCAAAGAACGTGGTCCTCCCTTCAACGACTTTTATTATGCCATTGTCAATGTCTGAATGACGTTTTTGGCAGTCGCCGATGAAATGCCCGTAGACACCACAGTAGAAGCAGTCTCGGTTGGTGGGAGGTTGCATACCACCGGAAGTAGGACGACTAGGACTATCCCATGTCTTTGTGACTGGCTCCGGAGTCTGAGATCTCCCAGCTCGAAGTTCGTCCAAGACAGTCTGATGTTCCATCCACTTCTGATGATTTTTGACTTCAACTTTGTCCATCGCTGTCGCGATTGCGGACTCCAACTGATCCTTAAAAGACTCCTCGAGTCTAGGCTTAGTTCTCTCTTCCTGCGACTGTATAAGCACTGCAGGTTTCTGGGTCTTACGGGCTTTCGCCTCGGCCCGTTCCGTGTTGTAAAAAGACACGGCCTCTTCCTCGACAATTTTGTGTGAGATCTCTAGAACATCTGTCCAGTAGAACTTGTCGTCCCGATTACTCTTCCAACTAGTCAGGCGGGAAATCAGCTCTTTTTGTGAAGCTGTTGCCGTGCCGGCTTTGTCTGCAGCGGTCGCCTCCTTCAACGCGACACGTGAAGGAAGGTCCGCCGTGGAAGTTATTCGCAAACGACTTCTAACTTGGTTCACAAGTTCTGGGTCACAACAATCAAAGAACTTTGTTACAAGTTCTCT
Organism: Mycena belliarum; assembly: GCA_029282135.1. NCBI lineage: Eukaryota > Fungi > Basidiomycota > Agaricomycetes > Agaricales > Mycenaceae > Mycena > Mycena belliarum. Next base: position 23,980 of record JARJCN010000150.1, read on the forward strand.
GTTCGAGATACGATTGTTCGGGTGAAGTAGCTTAAGTGCTTCTGCCCTGAACTGTCGTTGGAATCTCATGTACAAGGACTGATCGTCCCCAACGGGATCCCGTCGGTGCTTCTTGCACAATCTTTCCAGGAGCGCAAATGAGCCTTCACGGTTTTCTCTGCACTCGGGGTAGTTCGCAATTATTTGACTTTTGAACTCCTCCCAAGTCGAGCCATCCATGCTGGTCTCAAATGCATCCCACTCTCGTTTTGTCTCGGCTGTGCAGTACCGCAAAGCGATATGCTTTTTATCTTCATCGGAAGTAGCTTGCGCAGCACCAAAGATGTCCTCAACGGTCTCGAGGAACTTCTCTAGTTCCTCCGGCTGTTTTCCATCAAAAGACAGGGCATTTCTGCCGAAATTAACCGGCAACTTCGTCTTATCCATAACCATATTTAACTGTGGTTGAACAGTAGTAATCAGGTTTCGAATAGACGGGTTGTTAAAGGCTTGCGAGTTCGAAGTGCTAGCCTGCGGCTGTCCTGAAGTACTCGGAAGTTCTTCAAGAGCGCTGGGATTCGTAGGTGGTGTTTGAACAACGGGTGGGCTCGTGGAACGAGGTGTCACACTGTTGTCACCGTGAACCGGAAGGTCTTTACGGGTCTGGGACTCGGAGTTTGTGCTAGTACGATCTCTGGCTTGTGATTGCTCACGACCACTGAAAGTAGTAGTACTGCGTCTCGAAGGTCCTGCCGGGCCTACGCACTAGGCCAGCTTGGTCGGTAATCCGCTAGGATTACGTCCCACAGCTCTTGTCAGAGCCCTACGTCTCCCTCCGGCTTGGTTTCGAACCCACATGTTCGCCCGGCACAGTCCCAGAAAGGATATTGAAAATCGCGATCGACAATCAATTCCCCTTTTGGACTGTGCAGATCCCGCGAAAGTGCTTGCACACTTCTCGGTACATTGACATGATCCCATGATGGTCTGGGTGAGGCCGGACACTTGGTCTACTGGGTACAGAGGGTTCGCTAAACAGTACTTCGTATAGCGAACTGGTCCAATGTCCGTCATTGTGGTACTAGGTCACTTCGCTACTTCGAACATGACTTCGCTACCTCGCTATCTGCTATGTTTCCTGGTAATGCATGATCCACACAAAGGGTGTCTGAGCTTTTGGGTATATATCTCCGGGGTATGGTATCTAGCCTGCAGGGCAAGCCACGTCCTATCACTAGGATCTGACTCTATCTGTCGGAGCTCGCTACTCTTCTAGGACTGTCTTTGTCTGGCTCCCATTTGGTAGCGAACCGAGTCAAAGTACAGATCCTCAGAATAGGAATCCTCTAGCATCATTAATACTCAACCAGCAGCGCGGAGCTCAGCTCTGGCTCTAATTGTATATCACCGGACGGAGTCCTCTAGCCGTATGCTAGAAGTCGCTAAAAAGCGTGATTACACGGCTGGTCCGTGTAAGGGCAACCACGCGGCCCGAGAAGTCAAGGGTCCTGGCGTGGGGAATCCGAAGGTTAATTGACAGGCCGTGCTACTAAGTACAAGTATAGCGCACCTGGCGTGGGGAATCCGAAGAGAAGAACGTCTGAGGATTCCCACGCCCGGAGCCGCCTAAAATACCTACTGACTAGTAGCACGTGCGCGGGGTGATCGGAGCAACCGGAGTGACGCGCATAGGTCCCGTGCGCGGTCACAGGCCACGTGGTATCCGGAACCGGAGTTCCGGCGGGGTCGCAGGAGCGGGCGAGCGGGGGCGGAGGGAGCGACGGGGGGAGCGACGGAGGGAACGGGGACTGGGGCGGAGGTCGGAGCGAAGGCGGGGTCGGGGGCCGGAGCGGAGACCGGAGCCGGAACCGGAACCGGAACCGGAACGGGGGCCGGAGCGGGGGCTCCCCTGACACCATCCCCCCCTTGGAATGCGGCGCCTCGACGCATCGTCCGGACGTGGACGTCGGGGTCTCGGAAGGGGAGGGAGTCGAAGGTGGCGGTCGTGATGGCGCGTGGTGCGGCGGGGTACTTCCGGTAGAAATCTGCGACGAGTTCCGGAGCGAAAACGTCGGAGTGTTTAACCCACGAATCATGAGAGGAATTATAACCTTTCCACTGCACGAAATACCAGAGCGAGCCCCACCGGTACTTCGCGTCCACGATCGCCTCGACTTCCCACTCGGGTGGCTCTTCCGGAGCGGCGCCCGGAGCGTCCGGAGCGTCCGGAGCACCGCGGAGGACCGGCGGAGGCTCGTCATAGCCAGTGCGACCCTCGAAGGGGTCGTCCTGAGCCAATTCAAGCTTGACGACCGGAAAGACCGGATGGAGCTGCGAGAGCCGGGGAGGGAGTTCGAGCTTGTACGCGCCCCGCCCGATGACCTGGAGCACCCGGAAGGGCCCCAAGCGGCGGTGCGCGAACTTAGCGGAAGGGCGAGTGGTCTGGATGTCGGAGGCGTCCAGCCAGACCCGGTCGCCTACCTTAATCTCCGGCGCCGGAGTGCGCCGGCGATCGTAGTACCGCTTATACTCCTCCTTAGCCTTGACGAGCGCCGCCCGGGCTTCGGAGACTCCGGAGGCGATCCGGTCGCGGAATTCGTTAACCGCTTCCACCTTCGAGCGCAGCCCGTTCGGCTCGAACCCCATCCGGGGGAGCCGTCCGGTGTCGGTCATGAACGGGACCTGCTGCGTCGACGAGTGGATGTGGTTGTTGTAGGCGAATTCGGCGGCCGGAAGGAGCTCGTCCCAGTCATCCTGCTTGTAGTTAGTGAAAAGCCGGATGAACTGCTCCATCTCCTGGTTAACGCGCTCGGTCTGACCGTCGGTCTGCGGGTGGTACGACGTGGAGGTCGCCGGAGCGACTCCGATGAGGCGCCACAGCTCCCGGGTGAACTCCGCGATGAACTGCGGACCCCGGTCGGAGATGTACTTCTCCGGGGTCCCGTGGAGCTTCCACACGTTCCGGTAGTACAACCGCGCAGCTCCGACGGCGTCCAGGGTCGTGTGGCACTCGTTAAAGTGCGCACGCTTCCCGAGCGCGTCGACGACGACCATCACCGCGTCGTACCCGTGAGCTTCCGGAAGCTCGACGACGAAGTCCACCGAAACCGTGCTCCAGCGCTCCTCCGGAACCTCCGTCGGGTGCAACTCACCGACCGGAAGCTTCCGGAGCGCCTTCGTGCGACAACACAAGTCGCACGTCGCGACATACCGGCCGACGTGTCGGGACAACTGGGGCCACCAGTAGTTCCGGGAGACAAGCTCCAACGTCTTGAAGCGGCCGGCATGCCCCGCCACACGGGTATCGTGGTGCTGCTCCAAGATCCGGCGTCGGAGGTCGTGATCCCGGGGGACCACGATCTTGCCGCGGAAGTAGAGCAGCCCGTCGTCCACACGCCACTCCGCGGACCGGAGCGACCGGGAGCCCCGGACGTTGAGGGCCTCTCGCGCGGCAATAGCGAGGGGGTCCTCGAGGTCCGGACCACGCGCGAGCGCGTCCCGGATGTCCCGGAGCACCGGGCGTTCCGGTCCGGTCACCACTACACCTTCGATCGCGCGGACATGGAAGAGCTCCGGAGACAGGAGGGTGACGTCCTGGTTGTCCGGAGCCGCTCCGTGGTCCGGGCGACGCGACAGCGCGTCCGGTCGCCCCATCAGGCGCCCGGGCTTGTGGTGGAGCGTGAAGTCGAACCGGGACAGGTACAGCGACCACCGCGCCTGCCTCCGGTTGAGGTTCTGCGACTTCCGGAAGTACTCCAGGTTCTTGTGATCGGTCCAGATCTCCACCGGATGCTGCGAGCCCTCGAGGAAGTGTCGCCACTCCTCGAGCGCGCGGACGATCGCGAGCATCTCCTTGTCGTGGATCTCGTAGTTGCGCTGGACCGGACTCAAGCTCTTGGAGTAGAACGCTACCGGATGCCACTTCCCGTCCGGACCCTCCTGAGAGAGAACCGCACCGGAAGCCCGGTCGGAGCTGTCCGCTTCGAGCCGGTACGGCCGGGCCTCGTCCGGAAGGATCAGGACGGGGTCCGTGGTCACCGCGTCCTTCAGCGCCTGGAAAGCGGTGGCCTCCGGTTCGCTCCAACGCCACGCGGTGCCCTTTTTCGACAAGTCGAACAGGGGCCGGGCGATGTCGGAGAAGTCCCGGATGAACCTCCGGTAGAAGTTCGTGAACCCGACGAACTGGAGCACGTCCGTCTTGTTCTCCGGGACCGGCCAAGCGGCGACTCCGGCGACCTTGACCGGATCCATCTCCACGTGGTCGTGAGAGACAATCACCCCGAGATATTCGATCGACGACTTCTCGAACTCACACTTCTCCGGGCGCAAATAGAGCTTATGCTCCCGGAGCCGCCGGAGGACCTCCCGGACGATCTCCCGGTGGCGCGTGAGGTCGGAATGTGCGATGAGGATGTCGTCGAGGTATATCATGACGTCCCCGGACAAGATGAGATCTTGGAAGATGTCGTTCATCATTGTCTGGAAGGTCGCGGGGGAGTTGGTCAGGCCGAAGTACATCACCAAAGGCTCGAAGAGTCCCCGGTTAGTCCGGAACGCGGCTTTCCACTCGTCGCCTTCGCGGATCCGGACGTTGTTGAAACCCCACCGGACGTCCAGCTTCGTGAAGTACCGGGCTCCTTTCAATCGATTAATAAGATCGTTGATCAAAGGGAGCGGGTACCGGTTTTTCACGGTCATCGCGTTGAGTGCGCGATAGTCCTGGACGAACCGGAGGCCTCCGTCCTTCTTTTTGACGAAGAAGACGGGGGACGCCATCGGGGATTTGGAAGGCCGGATCCGTCCGGTCGCCAATCCCTCCTCGATAAAGGCGTCGAGCTCGCGCTGCTCGAGGGGAGAGATCGGGTAGACCTTACAGTTCGCGGGCTTCGAATCCGGGACGAGTTCGATAGCGTGGTCCCAGGTCCGGCGCTCCGGTAACGAGTCGAACGACTCCCGGTTGAAGACGTCCTCGAACTCCCGGGCCCATTCCGGAATGGAGTCCGGAGGGGGCGCGGAGTTCCGGGCGAACGCCTCCGCTAACCGCTGGGAAACGGTTCCGGTGGCCCGGATGTCTTCGGAAGGGGTGAACCGGGTATAGAATATCCGGTCCCCTTCCTCGATCTGGGAGTCGTCGTCCTCGGTACCGGAGTCTTCGGAGTCATTCTCCGGAGGCCCCGGAGGGTCTTCGGAGTCGTCCTCGTCCTCGTCCGATCGGTCCTCCACGTCTACGACGCAGATCGCCGGAACCGGACCGGAGCGTAGCCGCTTGAGCAACTGCGCGGCGGAGCGAGCCGCACGGCGCTCGGAACGAGCCTCGGTGGTGCACGTAGCGCAACCGGCAGGGCAGCGGCTCATCTTGACCTCCCGGGTTTCCCAGTTGATCTCCGGGTTGTGCTTCCGGAGCCAGGAATACCCGAGGATGAGCTTCTCCTTGCCGAGGCGCGTGACCGCGAGTTGGACACGCTCGCTGTGGCCCTTGTACGTGAGAACCACGTCCGCGATATCCCGGATGTAGCCGGCTTCGTTGGGGCTGCCGTCTACATTGAAGACCGGGATCGGCTGCGAGAGGCGTCGGACCGGGAACTGGTTGGCGGCAACATACTCCGAGTCGATGAATTCGGAAGTCGCGCCACAGTCCACGAGCCCGTTGGTCGAAAGCTTCGCAGCGCTATCGGTGGACATGATCTCGAGCGGAAGGTGCAGCGAGTTGGGGGCCGGGATTGCCGCGACGGTGTAGCGCTTCGGGAGCCTTCGCTCCCACAAGGGCTTCCGTGGTGCACGCGGGATTGCCGGGGGGGCCGGAGCGGTTCCGGAGTCCGGAGCAACCGGAACCGGAACGACCGGAACCGGAGCGACCGGAGGAGCGTTTGGGCTGGGGGGTGCGTCTATCGTTTCGGGTGCAAGAGATATATTGTCAGACTCATTACACAGGACGGCGAAACGGTTGGGGGACGCGAACGAGGGCGCACTGCTCACTCGCCGCGGAAGGGAAAATCCCCCGACGGCACAGCCCCGATGACGTCATCGCCTGCCAGCCCTTCGGAGGGGAGGCGGGAAGTGACGTCATTGCCCGTTGCGACGCGGGCCAGGAGCTCCTCCAGCAGCTCGCCGTCCAGCTGCCGGATCACCTCATCCAGCACGTCGACCGCGCGGATGTCGACCGGAACGGTGCAGTCCCGGGCGAAGTGGTTCGGGTCGCCGCACCGGAAGCAGCCGCGGCGGGGGGCGGCGCGTGCGCGTGTCCGATCGACATCCATCGGGACTGGAGCCGGGGCCGGAGGCGCTGCAAACCTCGGAGGGGCAGAGGGAGCGGCCGGGAGGGAGACCGGGATCATCCGGGCACGGTTCGGGACGTGCGCGGACCTTCCGGACGTTCCGGTCGAGCCGATCTTCGAGCGCTGGATCGACTCGTACTGGCGGTACGCCCGGAGACGCCAGCCGGGGTAGTCCTCGAGGTCCGGAGGGTCGCTCGACCCGGTGATGGCGAGGTTGATCGCCGGGTCGAGTCCGGTCCTGTACTTCGTGACCTTGATGAGCTGGTCTTCGAAGCCGGCGAGGTCGACGAGGTCCTCGAAGTCGTCGGTGTACCGGTAGATGTCGCGGTTGCCCATGTGGTACGCACGGGACTCGAGCTTGTGCAGGGCGTGGTCCTGCTCGTTCTCCTCGATGAACCGGAGCCGGAACTCCCGGACGAAGTCCTCCCAGAGAAGGAAGGGGAAGGGCTCCTTGGCACTCTGGCGTTCGGCCCAGCGCTGCGCCGCGTCCTTCGCCATAAAGGACATGGCGAACCGGATGGCCTTGTCTTCGGAGGGGTCCCCGTAGGCGTCCCGGAAGCCTTCCGGAACCAACCGGATGTACGTCCGGACCGCGTGCAGGAACGCGCGGCCTTGGGTCCGGTCGCCGTCGAAGACGAACGGGGGGTTCGGTCGGAGGACCGTTTTGTTCGCGGAGGTGATGTCCGAGAATAAGCCTGGACTCGCGGCCGGAGCGGGTGCCGCAGGGGCCGGAGCAGGTGCGGGTTGCAGGTTGGTGACCAGGGCGGTCAGGCGTGCGAGGCTCGCCTCGATAGCGGACATCCGGGCGTCCGCGGTCGGGTCCGGAACCGGAGCTCCGGGAGCGCCGACGGGGGTACTGCCGGGCATGTCGGCGACGATGCGGGGGGAGGAGGGGGCAAGATTCGAATGGGGTGAGGCGGGGGCGCTATCTGAGCTGTCCGAGCCGTCGACGCCGAACTTCGCAATCTTGACCGGTTAATCCCTAGAAGACGTTCTTCTGCTGTAAGGGCAACCACGCGGCCCGAGAAGTCAAGGGTCCTGGCGTGGGGAATCCGAAGGTTAATTGACAGGCCGTGCTACTAAGTACAAGTATAGCGCACCTGGCGTGGGGAATCCGAAGAGAAGAACGTCTGAGGATTCCCACGCCCGGAGCCGCCTAAAATACCTACTGACTAGTAGCACGTGCGCGGGGTGATCGGAGCAACCGGAGTGACGCGCATAGGTCCCGTGCGCGGTCACAGGCCACGTGGTATCCGGAACCGGAGTTCCGGCGGGGTCGCAGGAGCGGGCGAGCGGGGGCGGAGGGAGCGACGGGGGGAGCGACGGAGGGAACGGGGACTGGGGCGGAGGTCGGAGCGAAGGCGGGGTCGGGGGCCGGAGCGGAGACCGGAGCCGGAACCGGAACCGGAACCGGAACGGGGGCCGGAGCGGGGGCTCCCCTGACAGTCCGCTGATACGGGTCGGATCTGCCGACCCCTCGTCAGGTCGCTTTTTGTGATTTATCACTTAACCAGTACAACTGGTAGTACTTCGGTACTAGTACTGAGTACTTGGTACTTGAACCCTGTCCGGTGACATACAGTTAGAGTCAGAGCGGAGCTCCGAGCTGCTGATTGTGTATTGACCATGCCATTAGAGGCCGTATCATGGTTAGACAAGTACTTATGCTCTTGGTCCTACTAAACGGGGACTGTCATATTGCTTGCTAAGCCCTCTGTGCGGTTATTAGTGAGGTACGAGTTCTTCCCAGGACTTGGACTACACTACGAAAGCTAGATACCATACCCAGGAGAATACCCACAAAAGCCTTGACAACTTTGGAGACCATGACTATACCCAAGGGACTGGATGGCCACAGTCCACTAGACAGGCATGAACCAAGTAGTAGGGTTCAAGGCCGCGACGCGCGGAGAAGTCCTTCAGAGTACTCTAGGAGTACTTGGGAACTATAGAGAGCAATAGACGCATGGATTGCTAGGAATGACAGTGATCGGCATAGTACTTGGCACGTCAACGGACATGTGACCAGTGCGACGCGATCTGACAAGTCAAACAAGGACAAAGGTTGTTCGACGAGAAGTCCACAGTACCTGTAGGAATGCCGAGAAGACCTCTGGATAGGTCTGGCCCCCACGAACTGAGTCGGACGGAGTCGAAACCAGTAGGCTAGGAGATTAGCAGACGAACCAACCCCGGAACATCGGTCAAAGCGGTCACCCGCTGCGGCAGCAGTTCTAGTGGAGCGGCAAAGCACGCCATCGGGCTTTACAAACCAAAGCCGAAGTGCGGCATCCTCTACAAGTACTTGGCAAGTACTCGGGAGCACTAGACAGTGCTCTTGGCTTGGCCTAGAGTTTGCAAATATACCACAACGGGTCTCTGGAGTTCTCACGGCGCGAGGATCCGGACCAGACCGGCTCTCAACAGCCAATCATAGACGTTCCCGGGATCCGGACTTGTTTCATCTTATCTGTTTCACTCTGTCATCGTCGTCATTTCTATCTGTCATGTATTTCCCGGAAAACCTATAAAATAGCAAGTAGTAGCCGCAGTACAGTAGTTCATCCTTGCCCCCCAGATCGTGCCCACAGACTGCCTGCAGTCCAAAGTACTATCCCACGGCGTTGGTGTCCTCTGTAACTGAGCGGAGATTGTTTGTCAATAAAACATTATCTGTTGGTTTCATTAAGAACTTGACCTTGAGAGGTTGTTTCGCTTGAGGACTTGTGATCAGTAGTAAACTACTCAACTCACTTGTGAGACCCCGTAAATCCTTTGTCTATAGTGTCAAAGGTCGCACAGACAGTTCCCCGCCTTAGAAAGGGCTGTTGTGTAGGACTATTGATACAAGACCCCGTTTAGCAGGCTTGTTGTAGTCAGCTCGTCGCAGACAGTTCCCCGTATAGAAAGGCTGTTGTGATAGAGGGCCAGCATTGATACAAGACCCCGTATAGCAGGCTTGTTGTGCTCTGCCAGACCTCTAAGAACTCGTTGGATCTCTTAGAACACTACCATCTTTCACCCACCCCGTATACCGTTCCCCCGGTATCTGTGGAGAGAGTTCTAGTTTAGTTGTTCAACAACTACTGGAAGTACTTGGGAGTGCTCTAGAGAAGTCGCATTTGTGTGCAGGCCTTTGTCCCAGAACGTTGATCGCGAGATTACATCTTACCTGTATATCTCAGGGTGACCCGAACTCATTGTTGGTACCGAGTATTGGTTGTGTGTTGTGTGTGTGTTGGTTGAGTTAGTTGTAGTGTGTTCACGCGCACTAGTTCTAGTCTTAGTCTTCGGCAGCCCATACTCAGGTGCACCGTTTCAACGTGTCGCAAAGACTGCCAATCTTGAGAAACTTCGGGCACAGCTTGGACACCACTGGCACGTCGCTAGCTACTTTCCAGTGTACTTCTCTAATCCTGTTCTCCCAGGTTCACACCTTTGTCCGGCCGTTCTCAAGAGCCCGCACTACAGCCGTCAAGTTTCGCGCCACCTGCACGGCGCGCTACCGATCAACACAATGTGCTCGCTTCCGTCTTGGAGCCGACATTGAGACCTTTCACTTTCCGCGCGCCTGCAGGTGCTCTCGCTACGGCAGCCTCGACCGCCCGCGGAGAGCTTCGCGGAACCGTCCCACTCTTCCATCTAGCTGCGCCGTGCGAAACGTGCTCCTCCTCGTCGGCGGCACCAGCTACAGCTTCAATCTCCAAGCCCAAGAAGAAGAAGACGAAGAAACGACTTCTACCTGGAGCAAACGAGACGTTTGGGCAGCCAAGCAGCGCACGTATCGCATTATCCCAAATCCCAGATGCGAATTGTGGCGAGATTTTGCAGCCTCCGCCGGGGGCGCCTTCTGCCACGGTAGAAACTACCCCATTCCATGTTCACGCGCTCCCGGAATCGTCCATCCTCCGTATACCGCCCGCCGCTGCTACATCGGGCGCTCCTTCCAACTCTACCGCTACCGCTACTCATGCACATGCTCACCGCCTTCTTCCCTCGGCCATCCCCCACACGCCCGAGCAGCACGCGCTATCTTCCCGTGTACCCGATGGTGCTGCCTCACCCTTCGTTGAGATCCTCCCTCTACAGGAACAAGACGGGATCGAGGCAGATGGCGAAGCGGCTTTGTTGCGGCACGAACTTCATCTCCAACACCAATTCCGCGTCTTGGCGCGTGTGTCTCGCAGGCCAGGGCGTCCCCGCCATCGCTCTCGCCATCCTCAGCTTTACGCTGCCCTACACCCCGCGATGGCTCATTCGCAAGGGTCGCACGCAGGAGGCGTTGAAGGCCCTGGCATGGCTGCGTAAGATGCCCGAGGACTCGGAGATCGTGCAGTTGGAATTCGTCGGGATTCAGGCGGAGGCGATGTTCGGTCAGTTCGGTCCCTCCAGACGACGACGTGTTCTGACGGATCTACAGAGGCAGAGATGACCGCGGAACGATTCCCGCGTCTCGTGGGAGGCGGCGCGCTCACACAGTTCAGGTTACAGATCGCGCAGTTTGGGCAGCTGTTTACCACGATCCACATGTTCCGACGAACAGCGGGTGAACCTACTTTTGTTCAGATGAGGATCTCCGCCCTAACAGCTCTACTCAAGTGGCGTGTTTGACACAATTCTTCCAACAAATGTATTTATTTTCTTAGTACGGAAATCTCCACTTCTAATCACACCGCCTCAAAGGTCCGGAATCGACGCAATCGCAAGTCCCATGATTGTTTACTTGAATCATGAACTTACCGTTGAATAACAGGTCTATTATGCCCCCACAATATTCCAATCTTTTGGTCTAGGCGCAAAAACGATTTCATTACTGGCTTCCGGTGTTGTCGGTGGTGAGCCGACACTTGCTCATCTGTCCTCCGAATATAACGCTTTGGCCCAGTTGTGTTCATCATTTCAACGTTCCCTGCGATCGCAACTATTGACCGAATCGGTCGGCGGCCGCTGTTGATCTTCGGAGGGAGCGGGATGGCACTAATGTTGATATTGGTCGCCGCCCTCACCGCCACGTACGAGCCAGAATGGAAAAACTCTGCTGCGGGATGGACGACGGCAACCTTCATCTGGATCTACGTCGCATTCTTTGGGATGTCATGGGGTGTGTTGCATTCCTTCGAATTCAACTCTGCTGACCAATCATCATAGGCCCCGTTTCGTGGACGGTGAGGAGTTCTTTCTATCTTTCAAGTATATGCAACATGCTGAAGCACCCCAGGTGATATCTGAGGTCTTTCCTCTCTCAACCCGGGCGCACGGCGTTGCCCTCGCCGCGTCTGCGAATTGGATGACTAATGCAAGTCACATGCACGCATGTTGAACAAAGTTCAACCAAGCTGATTTTTTCGACCATATAGTTCATCGTGTCAACCATCGTTCCTATCATGCTTGAGAACATAGGATATGGCACCTATCTGTAAGCCGTCGATCCGTACCCCTACGCCAATCCAACCTTCATACTTGCCAGCGTCTTCCTGATGTTCATGCTTATGGGGATCGCGTTCGCGATTTGGGTGCTTCCGGAGACGTTTGGAAAGTCTCTCGAGGAAATGGTGCATTATAACACACTCTCTATTCAATGGCTGATGGAAGCGCACCGAAGGATCTGGCGTTTGGTTCGGGCGAGGGCCAAGCGGATACGGCCCGGATGGAGCGCATTTTGGCGTCTTTGATGAAGGCGGACGAAAAACGTCCGCAGTCTGTAGGAAGCTTGAAGAGCGAGGCGGCTTAAAGACTCCCTGTCGTGAATATATATACATATATTTGAGGTGTTTCGCACTAGGTCGTTACAACGAAATGGTTCCGAGCCAGATCTGTGATTGCAAGATTGATGAGTTGTGGCAGCTCTCTCTTCCACCTTACCATGGCTAACCCGGCGGCGCCACTTCTTCTCGCGCACCGCGGAGTAGAGGCATGGCTCACCAACCACAAGTCGCACAGTATTCCTCACGGCTCCACAACGGTGAACGGAAATCGAATTACGACGCTGTACAAGTGTCGCAGCAAACCGTAATCTGGTTCCGACCTCTGTGTTTTAACAGAATAGTGAACATGGACCTTGCATAGGTATACCAGCTGCGCTGGAGAAGCATTTCAAGTCGCCCAAGGAACGTGTTGTGCCACATATTCCAGCCGTCGCCTCAAGGCGGGAAGACTATCGTCGCCTCGCATGTCATGGAAGGAGAAAGCCCGGAGACGCTGCATATGACATCTAAGGCATGCTTCTCATCAGACCAAGAGGGCTGGTTCCATGTTCCTCCGGCACCTGAGAAAGGCGAGCGCTTTCTAAGCTTATTTGTAACAATCAACTCCCAGGCTGATACTAGTCCCCGAAGGTTTCGTCACTGCGGGAAGGATAAGTACTTGATATTAGTACCTGCCTGATACCTAAAATTAGTACCCGAAGTACCCGATATCAGTACCTGAGCAGCAGAAATTAGTACCTTCGGGTACTGATATGAAGTACTTTTTGCCAAAATTTCCCTTATATACAGTACTTTTCTCGGATTCTTAGTACCTTCAGGTACTAATATGAAGTGCTTCAGGGTACTTGATTCTAGTGCATTGCAGGTACTTATTTCGGGCTCCCGGTTCATTTTTTGGGTTAAATCTACTTATACAAAAGACAACGGCATGTCCCCTGTAGACAAGACATAGTCTGTTAGCTATCGCGCCATCGTTACTGTTGATCGACCTTGTTATGTAAGCAGGCTCGTTTAGGAAGGCGGAAACAGTCACGTGTATAGCCAAACGACGCGACTTGGACGTGTCGGCCGCGATGCTGCTCATGTTAAATATGAAATTGTGTGTGAAGAGTCTCCCAAGATGATAATTAAACGATCTAAGGAGTTAATTCTTCACCGGGGCGCCTCGCATCCATAAATGACCATCAGCAGGCTCATTTAGGGGCCATGAAGCAAATTTAACGGTGGGTGGCTATAGAAATATGAAAAAAATCAGGCTCACTTCGGGAGTGGTTGAAAGTGCAACCAAGCATAGTAGAGGGATTTCTACAACCCTAACGCGTCAAAAACGCGTCCGAGGTGCTCAGTATTTGCGCAAGCATCGCCATCATTACATAATAAGATCTGTCAACGGTAATCAGGGCGCGGTAACTAACAGACCTCAGAACGAGGTACGAGCGAGGGGGTTTGTCAAGAGAGACTAGACAAGACAACATAAACATGTATGTCTTCTGATTGGCTGTTCAGCGGGTCAGCTGCTGATCGGACGTGATGTCAGTCCCACGGTGTCATCACGACATCGTGACTCCTTGCATCCGAGGCGGTCGCGTCTCTCCTCCGTCCACCATGGCGCAGCCTATGAAGCTGCGTCGGCTGCTTCCTAGACTGCCCAAGAATCAAGAAAACTCTGCACAGGTAAGCTGAATGCCATCTGTGTCAAGGATATGTGCAAGTGGCACTCATTCTTAGCCACCATTGACATTGACATCGTCATCCTGTCAAGGCTCCGAGTCCAACCAACATCAACTGAAGCTCTGAAGTGCGGGAAATTTTGACTGGAGTGTTTCGTGACTGACATCGAATTTTTAGTCCTGAGCCCAGTAGACGATCATTAGGGCAGAAGCGGCGCCGGGAGCGAGAAGCCAAGGAAAGCTACAAACCGATGGTATGACTCTGAGATCCTCGATGAGCCACAGTTTGAACTGAGTCCTTCAAAGGCTTCAAAAGTTTCAACTGTCCGCAGGTCCATTTCTCAGCAAGTCCGGAGACAGCGTGAACTTGCTGCTGACATCGAAAACAAGCTCTCTGTCATTGGCCAGCCACGTGAGCAAAGTGTCCGATCTCAGGCCCAGACCTTTCACAGGAAGAGAGAGGCTGCTGAACGACGCTTAGATCGTGCACCGGATTTTGGTCTGCTCCTTTGCTTCCAGATAACTCAGGAGAAATACTGATAGCAGATGTAATACAGACCCAACCCGGGCCCTTGAAAAGGCTCTCAATCATTCTGACGATGTTCTACCACGTCATAACAGACATGCGGAAACTTATCGAGATATGATGCTGCGACTCCAGGCAGAAGGACATTATCGATAAAGTACTACATAGACCTTACTTATGCTGTACTCACTGACAAGGCCGTGAATCCGGACAACGGGACACGAGGAACCAACCGAAGGTTGGTGACGAGTGTCCCCCCTGAAGACCTCAGCTTACATGAATCTGGGTCTCCGATGGCTTTGTTTCCGGTGCGTAGCACGGGTTCATGCTAGTGGTATGTATATTTCTGGGCAAGATACGACAGTGCTATACTAACAACGAAATGGTCACGCACCCTAATAAACACATCCAGTATATTTGTGCCTTGCTACAAGTCAGGGAAAGCACCGGTATAATCTAGCACTCACCAGATACAACAAAGAGGCCACAAGCCGGACGCGATAGCGCCGTGCGGACCGGGGACCTGGGGGGCGAGCGCTATCCGCCCCGCGACGGGCTTCATGAGGTCGTATATGCGCACGGGGCAGCCGACTGCGAGGCAGCGTCAGCGGATACACTGTAAGATGATGTAACAGACCTGTGACGTTGTTACATACGCAAATCAGCTCGCACCATTCGCCGCGTGCCGATGACAAGCTGGTAAAAGAAGCGCAGCCTGCGGCCCAGGGGGAGGTGCACGAGCAGAACGAGGGTGTACGGGTCTACGGGACCCGTGTCAGCGACGGCGCATGAGGGAAGGGAGGGAATAGGATGCTCAGCTCCCCGAATCACCGGTAGCCAGGCTGAGTTGCACCGCGCGCATCTCGGGCGGCACCTCGAGCGTCGTCACGGGCGCCTCGGGGTCCGGGTCGGCGTCCACACCCGCGCCTACGTCGGCGCCCGTCCCGCTTGCACCGCGCCCCATCGCGGGGATGCACCCGCAGGATGTTACTGGTCAGAAGAGGGTTTCGACCCGGGGCGGAGCCTACCTGCCGTCGGTATGCATGCTCGCGCTCAGCAACACGTAGGCCTGCAGACGCGTTTAGCAAGCGATCGACGTGGGGAGCTTGAGAGCTCGAGACGAGGCGGGAACACACCGGGCCCGACCACACACGCGAGGTGGTAGCGCGATGGCACCGGCTTCTGGTAGATATCATTGTTTCTGAGGACGTGATTGAGCGACTTGGTGTCGGTCGTGTACAGCCGCGTCCGATGCGCATACCGTCAACCGCCATACGCCCCGTGAAGTGAAGCGCACTCACCCTGAAGAAACCCGTGTACGGACGCACCCATGTCAACCCGGACGCCGCCCGGCCTGAGGAGCGCGTGGATCGTGCGCGAAGGAGTGTCGCGGTCGCGCAACGGCGCGTTACAAGCGCTCGATGCGTGGGACGGGGCTCGCGCGGCAGCAGCGAGGACTTGCGACGGCGTGCGGGGATATCGTTCTGGAAGTAGTCTGTGGAAGTAAGTAACGCAGACGAGTAGATAGGTAGCGTACGTACGGGACGGCGGCGGCAGAGATGCGGCGTGCATGCGCCGCGATGGGGGCGGAAGCACGGGGCGTTCGCTGGTGAGCTGCGGCCGCACAACGAGCAGCAGTCCGGCAGCTAGAAAAGCGCGACTCACCTGCTGCGACATCCCCTGCGTCGTACGCCGGCGCCGTGTCTCGCATCTCCCGTCCCGCTCCCGCTCCCCGCCTCGAGATGTGTTTGGCGGCGCAGACCTCGGTGTCGGCGCAAGCCCCGTGAGTCTGACACAGAGTCGGTGGGCGCGGGCGTTCGCGCAGCAGTCCCCGGAAAAGCAACAGGTCAGCAAGATCAATTGGGTAGCGTAGATCTGGCGCACCTGAGAGTCGCAGCGCGAGTGCGGCATAGAGAATGGCTGCGCACTTACATCGTGGACGCTCCACTGGTTCGGGTAGAGCCCCGCGGCCTGGTAGCGAGCGAGCGGCTCGAGCAGCGCGTGCCCGAGCACGGGGAAGAAGCACAGAAAGGGCGGCATCGCAGGGAGACACCCAAGGAGTCTTGTGGCAGCGAAGAGGGAAAAGAAGGTATTTCGGGGGCAAGCAGGAATGCCTCACTCACCATTTAGAGCGCCTTCGATGGCCTCTGAGCGCCAGGAAGAACTTTTGGCGCCCTTATTGGTGAAGGTAGCCAAAATCAGAGATCTAAGCATTTTCAAGCCAAATAGACTCACGGTGGGGGGGAGGGGGAGCCCAGTGTGTCCCATCGGGCCTATAACTTCGATCCGCAGCGGTGAGGAAGCGGCCGGCGCACAGAGCTGACGGAGAGCGCGCGAGGATGGTGGTCGAGAGCAGAGTGGTCGCGGTCACGTGTGCTATCACGTGTCGTGATGAGCGCGTCGACCAAGTCCGAGTCGACTGCACTTTTGCCCCAGTACACACATATTCAATGGCAATTGAATTTAAAAATTGGCGACCATATTGTTACAATTGAATAGTCTACAGGGAGAGCCAGGGATCACAAAGCTCTACAAGAAGCAAATACCATTTACCATCGACCGAGCATCTTGCAGCGGCATTACCTTGCTTCGTTTTTCTCCTCGTTCCATATCTTGATACAGGGACGTGTTCGATCTTAGGTTTCGCGGCAATCTTCACCTCCTGTGGACCGGAAATCAGAGTCCAGATCCTCTTGGTTGAGCTGTATCACCTTAATTAAGAAGTTTCCGAGTCGGAGGCTGCTCTTTCGGCTTTGTTTTTGATCTCGAGCGCTGGAGTAAAGTTCAGATCAGTCAGAGTGGCTCTGCAGAGCCAATTACTTACGGCGGGAAAGTCCACTAACGTGAGCTCGACCGATTTGTGCACTTCAGTTGTCTAAAATGGCCCGATGATGGGCGGATATTCGTGTATAAGAAGGTACCTGATAGCTCTTCCTCAAGCGCAAAGACAGAACCGAAGGCAAAAAGAAGGACAAGGGGACACACCTCGTTGAAACCAATCGTCCCGCTGCGATTCCGTATCCTGCAAGGATATTGTCATGTTTCAACCGGGAGGTGGTGCGCCATAACCGACCAAAAAAGCGCACGGGGAAGTCAGATCTGCTGCGATCGCCCACAGGGTTAGCCTGGGCCCTGGTTAGGTAGGGTACATCCCCTGCGCGAGAGGGCCGCCGTGCGATGGAGCGTACCCCCCCGCTACTCTCCCCCTGTCGAGAGGCCACCACCGAGCGACGGGGGCGCCGTAGCCGCCGCCGGGGGGGACCGCCATATTGCTGATGCTGAGCCACTTGTTTATTAGCTTGCGGTTCGACTCTTGATTTCCTCGTTCTCTAAAAAAGTGAAAACATGCTCACGACAAGACCCTAGGTGGTGTAAGACAGAGTCGACCAGGAAAGCAGGCAAATCACGTACAATCGGTGGTGCCTGCAGAAGCTGTCAGTATGCGGGCGACATGCGCGATAGGAGTTTCGCTCATGATATCGTAGAAGATGGACCCCGCGAGAGAATTGGCACGATTGACGATGGGCATCACTATCAGCAGCATCGTATAAATCACGGCTTTGCATTAAGTACTGAGGATGAGTATAGGGATACCATAGCGTAGGTCGACCCACCCGATTCCACGACGATAGACAGCACCTTCATGCTATCCGAGCGCCCCAGGGGATACAAGGTCTGCCAGGATGCCCAGTTCCGCACACAAATAAGGCGGACCGCAATGAGGCCTGCGATGCACGGGGTGAGACAGGGACCAGCGTATGGGGAGAGGAGCGGAGTGCGAGCGCACCGGTGCACACGACGTTGGTCGTAAGCGAGAGCACACTGAATGTGTCCAGTGCCACGAGGGCGCGCGATAAGTCCGAGATCCTTGAATCATCGCTGGCGACTTTGACGATATCACAATTGTGAATAAGTGGGTGGGTTGGGTGCCAGGGCACAGACCGGTGGTGGCGGCGCAGAGGAGGGATGGGACAAGGACGACGCTCTCGATAGCAATAAGGATGCCAGCGAGGTGGGCGGATGCAGCGACAAAGCCGCGGCGAAGCTTTCATGTCTGAATACAGACACATCTGCCGTGATGGCCGTGAACCCAGCCTCCCCGCGCGATAAGATGAACGATAAGATCAAGATAGCGATGTGAGATTCCGGGAACACTGATATCTAGTGCTTCGAGGATTAGTACCTGGGAGGTACTAATTTATAGTGCACACAAAAGTACTATTTCCCGAAGTACTAGATATTAGTACCTAAATCAGTAAATTAGTACCCGAACACTAATATCTAGTGCTTTTACTGTTTACAGTGTCGTTGAATTGCACGTCCGCAGAGTAGTTGGAGAGGTGGTGGAAGCTTCTCTTCAACAAAACACTGAGAGAAATGGTTGGGAGATGGAGAGCTCCGATCTCATTGACAACGAAGACAGCCCGCCCTGGATTGTGTTCCGATTCGAGCTTCAAGTTGGTGCGTCCAAGCGGCCCCGTACTCCCGAGACTAAGGCCGTGCCAAAGAACTTGAAGCGCCAAAAGACGGTACGAGTACGTACATCGATATCTCGCTTTCGATCTCGCTCACTGAGATCTCTTTCAGAACGACAAGGGGGACCATGGCCAGCGACAATCACAAGCTCCTGCTGAAACTCAACATTCTTCTGTCAAATCAACATCAGGAAACACTAAATTACCAGGTAGCTACAAGCCAATCTTTGGTAGCGTCAATACCTTTGGTAGCCTATGGTGGAATCTCCGTAGCTTCTGGTAGCTCCGGTAACTCACCGCCGGAGATCAGTAGTTTGATGGAGCATGTCACCGGCAGATCAGTAGTTCCTGATAGCAAGCCTCAGAAAAATAACTCACCACAAGTATCAAGCAGGGGCCAAGACACTTCATGATGATAAGAATGTGCACAGCTGAGTCTCCGAGTTGCTTTTACTCGTTGGGATAGAAGTTTGGCGAGAATGTTCGACTAAAACTTTTTGACAAGTCAGTTCAAGCTCCGACGACACGTGTGCAATTGCGTGCTCGTCACGTGCATGTTTGGACCAAACAAGGTGTCGATCTGTCGTCTTTTCTTCCTTTTCCCCCATGTCCTTCATCGATACCACATCTCCCGTTGACCTTCGTGGCCTCGCATCCTCCTCAAAGAACTCGAGCCACCTCATCTGGCCTGAACCAGTCTCACGGCGGCTGTCAAGTGGTGGCGCTCGGTCTGGCAGGATCAAGCCCTTATCTACTCGTCTCGTCGTCTAGTCTGGAGCCCTTGTCTTCCCTGGGCTTGCTCTGCTCGTGTCCTTCAAGAGCCTCAAGACCGTTATGGCTTCAACCAGCAAACCTCAAGTCCTTGCCTTCCGCAACTCTTGTGGCCATCGATGACCTGTCATCCCTCGGGGTCAACTTTCGTGATGTCTCGCGCTCGTCGGCTTTGCCATGGAGGTTGTGTTTGGTACGTTTCCCATGCCACTCCTTTCTGGACCCAACTAATACACATTGTCCCAAATCCCCGTGCGCTCATCGCTATCTCGCGTGGCTCGCTTTCTCAGTACGCATACGTGTCCATTCCATCCCTGATACTTAATGTCTAACCTTCTCTCCGCAGATATTTCCCCGCGGGATGTTGGTCGGACCGGGAGACAGTACCGAAGAAGCTTTTGTTACCGTGTACTCGTATCATAGTGAATATAAATGATTTCCCCTATTTTGTGTGTCTTTTATTCAGCTCAGATGGTATACTATTGATGGATCCTATGCGCTATTAAGGGCTATTAAGGGCTACCGGAGTGCTACCAGAGCGCTACCGAGTTCACGTGCCAACACTACCAGCAGCTACCAGAATTTGGCGGACGAGCTACCAGGAGCTATAGACATGGGGACTTGGCGACCAGTCTACCAAAAATACTGACACTACTGGGTCCTACATAACCATCTGGTTTTTTCCTGATGAACTACGAAACACCCTCCTGGTGACCCAAGCAGGTCATCTGCTGCAGGCCGCCCAAGCGAAAAGACAATCATGGATAGACTGGCGAGCACCGTTCCCTGAACCATATGCATATCTGTTGATAGTCTGAATTTCTCGAAGCTGGCCGCAAAGGCCGAGGCAGCGAAACTGGATGTGGAGCTTAGAAAACAGTTGACGGTAAGTATCATCTCAATCTGGCTGCTGTTCTTGTCTTCTTGTCCAACATTGTATGGCACAGGAAATCGAAAAGAGCAACGAGGCAAAGCGAAAAATCCTTTCTGACAGTGATAGGGGGTAAACTTCTCGATATATATTGTTAATGGATATCGAAACTGGAATGCAAGAATATATGTATTCAGACAGGGTCTGATGCAAGCAGCGTTGAATCAACCAAGTTCCATCAATTGAGCGCGGCCCGAACTCGTCAGTCGTCACCGTCTGCCGTTCCTCGTCCAAATGTTGCTGTCGTCCAGCCGTAACATCGTCGGAGTCGAGCCCCAATCCTGGTACGGGTGTAAGCTTACTAGCAAAATCTTAACATTGGATATATCCACATTCTCATGAGCATGGGCGTCAACTCGGAATCCGGATGAGGCTGCGGATTCAGACTGTAAGGGCAACTTCACCAGGAGCACGGGGCGCTGGGCTGGGCAGAAGGGAGATCCTTAGACACTACCTAATACAGGGGCAAGGTAGCTACTCACCTGGGCAGAAGGGAGATCCTTAGAGAACAAGCTAAGGAGCTCCCTGCCCAGGTGTCACATCTTTTACTAGGGCGTGACGCGTGACTGTCAAGAACATGTGACTAGCTAGTTGCACGGGGTCGGACATGTGGCAACGAGGTGGTCATCCGGCGGGAACGGTCGGATGAGAGGATCAAGCCCGGAAGGGGAGGGGAAGTGGTCCGAGTTGGCGGAGAGGTGTGTCGGGCGAAGGCCGGAGGGCCCGGGCGGCCACCGGACCGGAGGTCCGGTTACGTAACATACCTCACAGCCCACACGAGGAGCCCCACGGGAGCGGCCAGGAGGAAGGAGCCCCTGCGGGTCGGAGTTCCGGGCGCGGAATCGGAAGCGGAACCGGGGCCGCGACCGGAGTGGCTGTGCAACCGGAGTGTCCGGGGTAACCGCGCAACCGGAGTGACCGGAGCGGCCGCGCGACCGGAACGACCGGAGCGGCTGCGCGACCGGAACGACCGGAGCAACTGCGCGACCGGAACGACCGGGGCGACTGCGTGACTGGAACGACCGCGCGACCGGGGGGGAGCGGGAGTCATCGCGAGCAGGAGCCTAGGGCGCGGGACTGCGGGGCGCGTGGGCCGGAACCGCGACCGGAGCAACCGCGGGGCTAGGCGGTCGAAGGGCGGAGCCGGACAACAAGGAGAGGGGACGGAGGAGGCGGGGTCGGAAGGGATAGGTGGATGTACGGCAACTCCGAGTTGCCGTGTCTGGCGCGAGCCTATACGGCAGTAGGCCACATCCGGGGGAGAGGTCAACGGCTAGACCGGAAGGAGGGCGGAGGCACCGGTTGCCGAAGCCGGGCACGGGGGAGGGGATGGACGTACCACTGGAGGTGGTGGTATCTGGTGCGAGCCTATACGGCAGTAGACCACGTCCGGTGTAGAGCTGGAGCTCTATGGGGTGCGGGAAGGCACGACTGCCTTCCCGGAGATACCGCTCTCGGGGACGGTGGCAGGGAGGAGGCGGAAGCGGCAAGGGGAAGATGGGGGACTGGGTAGGCGGCATGCGCTGCGTAGGAACCGAGGCTTCCGGGGGACCAACGGAAGCCGATGTACCGGAGCGAGGAGTGGTGTGAGGCGAGGGCGGCTGGAGTCCGGGGCGCAGGACCGCGGGACCGTGCGGGGACCGGAACCGTGACTGCGCGGGACCGGGGCTGCGACCGGGGCGACCGGAGCGACCGGAGCGGCCGGAGCGACCGGAGCTACCGGAGCAGCAACCGGGGCAACCGGAACCACGACCGGAGCGACCGCACGACCGGAGCGAACATGCGATCGGAGCGACGGTGGGACCGGGGCGGCTGCGTGACCGGAATGGCCAGGATGACCGGAGTGGCTGCGCAACCGGAGCGACCGCGGAACCGGAACGACTGCGGGACCGGAGCGGCCGCGCGACCAGGACAACCGCACGACTGGAGCGACCATAATGAGCGCGGGTGACCGCGGGCAACCATGCGGCTGGAGTGCGGGTGTAGGAGCGGCGGTGGACGGTGGTAGGTGACGGTTCCGGGCCTCCGGATGGGCTGATCCGGAGGCATCCCCTGACATCAGCCCCCCTTCGTGCTGCGGCGCCCTCGACGCAGCGTGAACGCAAAGGGTGGGTGGGCCGGGGAAAAAAAAAATGGAACCTGCCATCGCTCAACACCTTTCCGGTGTTGCATCCCGTTGTGGGTACTCCGGTATGACGCTCGGCTGCTCCGGTACCTTGGAACACCCGGAAGGATGACCGGTTGCTCCGGAGGTACCGGAGCTATGTGAGGGAGAATATGTTAGAGCGCCTGCAGCGCATCCTAAACATTGTAAGAGACGTCCTTTCGGACGTCTCCCGTTCTCCCTACTCATCCCCCCGTCAAGGTGCGGCGCCCTCGACGCACCATCCGGTTGCCATGCCGCCTCCAAGGCAATAAGGCAACCGGAAAAAGAAGGGAAGGGGCCGGGTTGAGGTCCAGCGTAGCCGATTGGGGGTGGAACAAGTGGCCGCACAGCCGTAACCGGAACCGGAGCCGGAGCGCGCGACCGGACCCGGAGCCGTGTGACCGGGACCGGAGGCCCGGACCGGAACCGGGACCGGAACCGGAGCCACGGAACCGGAGCGTGTCTCCGCGACTGCGTTTCCAGACCGGAATGCTCCACCGGCCGCCGGTGGTTGTCTAGCCGGAAGCGACCGCATCCGGGACCGGAATCGGAACTGCGGGTCCGGAACCGGAACCGCGGGAACGGACCACGCAACCAGGACCGGAGCCGCGATGGGGCCGGGAGCGTGGCCAAAAGCGACCGGGGGATCCGGGTATGTTTCGACACATATCCAGGGTTAGTGCGTGCACTGCCGCCTAGTTGGTCGGAGAAGGACTCCTAGTAGGGCAGCGGTCAGTGCACGGTGCCTCTCACCCTCGGCCAACTCTCATGCCAAGATGCCGCAAGCCGATCAAGAGGATCAGCCATCACGTGGTTATGCTAACATCCCGCTCCGCGGCAGGACGTTGCAAGGTTCCAATCATTGGTATAATGCCCACGGAGGCATAGCGTAGGGGAGAGGGCATGGAAGGTGGTCATCGACACAATATGCGCCAACACATACACCAGTGCCTAGTGGGTCGGGGCAAGGCCCCTAATGGAGCGGCACTGGTGTACGGAGGTCTCGCGCATCCCCAGACAGATCCGGGAGCCAAGACGTCGCAGGCCAGTCAAAGGGACCAGCCATCACGTGGTATGAAAACTCACGGAGACGTAACGTAGGGGCGGTCTGCTAGGGGGGAACGGTCATCGACCCGAAACAAGTGGGGTGCGCCCGGAAATCTTCCGGAGCTTGCGGGAGGGTGAACCTCTCGGAAGCCGGATGGACCGGAGACAACCGGCAGCTCCGGGCAGCTCCGACCGGAACCGGAAACCGGGCGACCGGAGTGCACAGCCACTCCGGAACCCGGGCGGCGCGCGAGGGCGGAGCGGACGCAGCGAGCGTGCATGAAGGGGGGGGCAGAAGGGAGCCCCCCTTCAGGAATCCGAGCCAGCGTGCAGCAAGGTCGGCGCACCCAGATGTGATCGAGGCTAGGGGCGTCCACGATGGGTGTCGCACGCACGATGCAGCGCCCGGAGGGCGCCGGAGTTGCATCCACGCAGGAAGGGGGCACGCACACGTTCCCCGGAACGGTGCGGAGTATGGGGCACCGGAGCGGCTGCGTGACCGGAGCCGCGTGACCGGAACCGGAACCGCGTGACCGGAGCCGGAACCGGAACCGCGTCCGGAGCGTCCGGAGCGTCCCGCACGCCAGTGGTTGCCCAGTCAAGGAAGGAGGGAGGGATAGGGAAAAGGGACTGCCACAGTCGGAGATCGGAGGTGGGGGGGGTCCTTGTGGGTGGAGGACCGGAGCCTCGTCGGGCATCCGTTAATAACCCTGGACCCACGCCCGGAGCCGGTGCGGCAAGGAGCGGGGCAGGTACGGGGTAGTGGATGGTAACGAGACGGGGGGACGGGGTGGACCAGTGGTGACAACGGAAGTGAAGGTGGGGGGAGGGTGCGGCAGACGTACCCCGGGCAGTGTACCGGACGACAACCCCTCCGAACCGACGCAAGCCAGTGTCAGCCAGTCTGGGCCTGGGCCCGCTTTCGAAGAGGAGCATAGAGGTGGGGGGGGGAGGAGGAAGAGGCAGGCGTACCCCGGGCAGCGTGCTGACGACGACGACCCCCAACCAGACCAGTATGAACTCCAATTCGGCTGCTGGCCCGCAGAGGCTACATCCCAACCTCTTGCCAGTGCTCCCGCGGTGCGCAGAGGTGCAGGAGGCCAAGAAGGGGGGTTGCAGGGTCTGCTATTGGGTGAGCTTGTTCTGCTGTAAGGGCAACTTCACCAGGAGCACGGGGCGCTGGGCTGGGCAGAAGGGAGATCCTTAGACACTACCTAATACAGGGGCAAGGTAGCTACTCACCTGGGCAGAAGGGAGATCCTTAGAGAACAAGCTAAGGAGCTCCCTGCCCAGGTGTCACATCTTTTACTAGGGCGTGACGCGTGACTGTCAAGAACATGTGACTAGCTAGTTGCACGGGGTCGGACATGTGGCAACGAGGTGGTCATCCGGCGGGAACGGTCGGATGAGAGGATCAAGCCCGGAAGGGGAGGGGAAGTGGTCCGAGTTGGCGGAGAGGTGTGTCGGGCGAAGGCCGGAGGGCCCGGGCGGCCACCGGACCGGAGGTCCGGTTACGTAACATACCTCACAGCCCACACGAGGAGCCCCACGGGAGCGGCCAGGAGGAAGGAGCCCCTGCGGGTCGGAGTTCCGGGCGCGGAATCGGAAGCGGAACCGGGGCCGCGACCGGAGTGGCTGTGCAACCGGAGTGTCCGGGGTAACCGCGCAACCGGAGTGACCGGAGCGGCCGCGCGACCGGAACGACCGGAGCGGCTGCGCGACCGGAACGACCGGAGCAACTGCGCGACCGGAACGACCGGGGCGACTGCGTGACTGGAACGACCGCGCGACCGGGGGGGAGCGGGAGTCATCGCGAGCAGGAGCCTAGGGCGCGGGACTGCGGGGCGCGTGGGCCGGAACCGCGACCGGAGCAACCGCGGGGCTAGGCGGTCGAAGGGCGGAGCCGGACAACAAGGAGAGGGGACGGAGGAGGCGGGGTCGGAAGGGATAGGTGGATGTACGGCAACTCCGAGTTGCCGTGTCTGGCGCGAGCCTATACGGCAGTAGGCCACATCCGGGGGAGAGGTCAACGGCTAGACCGGAAGGAGGGCGGAGGCACCGGTTGCCGAAGCCGGGCACGGGGGAGGGGATGGACGTACCACTGGAGGTGGTGGTATCTGGTGCGAGCCTATACGGCAGTAGACCACGTCCGGTGTAGAGCTGGAGCTCTATGGGGTGCGGGAAGGCACGACTGCCTTCCCGGAGATACCGCTCTCGGGGACGGTGGCAGGGAGGAGGCGGAAGCGGCAAGGGGAAGATGGGGGACTGGGTAGGCGGCATGCGCTGCGTAGGAACCGAGGCTTCCGGGGGACCAACGGAAGCCGATGTACCGGAGCGAGGAGTGGTGTGAGGCGAGGGCGGCTGGAGTCCGGGGCGCAGGACCGCGGGACCGTGCGGGGACCGGAACCGTGACTGCGCGGGACCGGGGCTGCGACCGGGGCGACCGGAGCGACCGGAGCGGCCGGAGCGACCGGAGCTACCGGAGCAGCAACCGGGGCAACCGGAACCACGACCGGAGCGACCGCACGACCGGAGCGAACATGCGATCGGAGCGACGGTGGGACCGGGGCGGCTGCGTGACCGGAATGGCCAGGATGACCGGAGTGGCTGCGCAACCGGAGCGACCGCGGAACCGGAACGACTGCGGGACCGGAGCGGCCGCGCGACCAGGACAACCGCACGACTGGAGCGACCATAATGAGCGCGGGTGACCGCGGGCAACCATGCGGCTGGAGTGCGGGTGTAGGAGCGGCGGTGGACGGTGGTAGGTGACGGTTCCGGGCCTCCGGATGGGCTGATCCGGAGGCATCCCCTGACACAGACGTGCGACTGTCAACGCAATACAAATTGGTAAGAATGTGGAACGCACGCGATGGAAGGTAATTGGGTGAGCTGACTTGGCTGGCGGATCGAACCGAACTGAGGAGCCCGCGGTCTGGAAGACGCCTAAACCAATCAACCTCATAGCCTACAGTGAACATAAACATTGAGCGGTACTTGCGTGGCATTGGGAAAAACAAACCCGTTCAAATTCCGCCCACCGGACCTTTCTCTTCTTGGGCACAACATCCTCCGAGTCGGCGTCGTCACGCGAGTCCGGGGCTGCGAGAACCCGATGGAAAACCTTGTGTGGATGGTAAGTATGATGGAACAGATATAATTGAAAACAGTTCATCAACTTGCCTTGAGTGTTTTTTTTGCCAAGTCTGAACTCTTTCGGGAGGACGTCGGGGAGTCTCTCCTCCTCTTCCTCCTCATCGGCAGCTGGGTCGTTGCCGACCTTCTCTGCGGTAGTCCCCTTGCTTTTCACCTTTTCCTTCGGCCTCAGATGTTTGGCCCTGTCCGCTACGTAGGCGTGAGCAGACTCTGCAGGTGATGGTTCCGCATCGGCGGAGACACTCTGGCCTGAGAAGACCTGAGGTGAAGGAGGAGCGGGAGTAGGGGCAGGAGCAGGGTTGCGCTCCGCCATCTGAGCTCGAACTTGACACAACAAGGTTTGCATAGCCGTAACCCGATTGGGATCTGCGGGATCGAGCAGCCCGAACTTCTTGGCTACAGCCCCGCGCTGACCACTGCGATCGAACGCGTGCGAGAATTCCCACAGGGCAGCATCGATTGCACGCCACGCATCGTCAAAAAGTTGTGGAATGTCCGCCGGCAGCGGAGTTTGAAGCCATTGCATGAACAGGGGTCCCATCGACAGGCGGTTGGTCGTTTGAAGCCAGGTGGCTCCGATGGACCGGGAGATGGTGCGCGCATATACCCAATCGTTGCTGTTTCGTGGACGCCACTGGATCTTGGAAGGGTCCATGAAGGCAGCGACCGGCAGGAAGTTCGGGTCTTTCAAACACCCTGCATCCTTGGATCTTGCGTATTCACTGAGGCGCGTACCGAAAGCCGAGTCGAACATCTGCGCTTTGAACTCGTACGCTGATTTGCGCTGGAGTCAGAGGTAGCGGATTCAAAAGTACGAGTCGCTCACTTATTGCAATGTCCCCCATCTCTTCGTATGCCTCAGTGCTAAATTTGCTTGAGTCAGAAGGATTCTCATTCTACGGGCGAATGGGAAGGCGGTCAGTGCAACGGAAACGGGAAAACATCACATACCAGATGTTTCAACACAGCGTCGAAGAATGCGGGGTTTGTGCTTGCATCCGTATCGATGGCTTCAATAATCACATTGTCAAGTGCTGTAGCATATCCCCCCTGCTGCTTGAGATATGTGCGGTTGACCTCAACCCTTGACGATCCGCTGCGGGTCTAGAGCGTGAATACGATCTTGTCAATGCTTGAAGCGAGGGAAGGAGGCGGTGTGCGTACCCTGTAACGCTTGAAATACGGACGATAATACTCACTCCAGCTCATTACCTCCGTGAAGCGTTCCCAGAGATGACCTGAGAGGAAGGAATTGTTACAACGAGCCGCCACATCAGTTCTGAGTCTTGCCTATATGCTCGCTCGATGGCCGAAGTGCTGACTAGCCCGCGACGGTCCAGTTCTTCAAAGACATCTACTGCTTGTCCCCATGTCATATACGAAAGCTACAGCGCAGATAAGTTGAAAACACAAGGACGCGTAGCAAAGGAGCACTGTACTGTCAGAGCATGAAGAGTCGCCCTGAAAGACTGATCCATCTGATAAACAGGCCTAAGTTCCTCAACTTCGATTATATCAGGGTTTATGAGTGTGGTCGGGAAGCGTGGCAGAACACTGCCGAGGAAGATCTTGATATCAGTATGCCAGAACTCGAACATATCCCTTGCTTTGTCCTGTTTCATGCGTAGGTATGTCAGTTTCAATGGTCTGGAATGAGATACGCACAAATTCAGAGATAGCTAAGGCGCGTGCTATGCGCCAGTCAACATCGGGCACCTTGCACCCATTGAGGAGCGCATCATGTCGACGCTAGATTTGATATAATGAGCAAAGCTATTCGAGCGGAGACCTGGATAACTTGCTGCAAGCCATTCAGCAGACGACTCTCCTCGGCGCCTCTTTGGCGCTGGTTTGATTCGGGGTGGCACGCAAAGGTTTGAATGAGCAGTGAACCGGTGGTACTCTTCCATTGCTTCGTCCGAGATGCCTGAATGATAGTGAGGACAGCGCTTCAAGGACAGACAAGACTGGCTGACCAAACTCGACCTGGACGGAGAATTTTCAGACTCTCAAAACGGCATACATTTAGAAGGTTCGCACCGCTGCAGAATTGAATAGTTTCCGGTTGCCAAATGCTGGTGTTCCGTATATTTTGCGTGGAGGCTTTTGACAATCCAAGATCTTTTGCTTCGCTTTCTCCTTGCCATATTCTTCGACGAGCCTGCAGTTGTATCTACCGCATATCCCGCAACGGAGTCACATTGAGATAATTGGCTCACCAGGCCTCGAATGCTTTCCGTCCCTCTTTTGTTTTGCATTAGTCAGCGGCATTCGAAAACCATTCAGCAATAAAGGGGTTCGTTTCCCAGCTCTTAGTGCGCATGGCATGCACAGAAGACATTGCTGGCAAAACGACGACTTGAATGAATCTAAATGAAAAAAAAGCAAGCTGTCGGATTACGGGTTTTCCCCGTTCGTTCAGCTTTTACCTTGCACTTCCAAGGGGGCGATGTGTGGTGCCGGATTCAAGCCCAAGTCGCGGTGGAAACTACAGGTTGTTGACAAGTTGGCTTTGCCCAACGTGGTCAGTGCCGCAAGGGTCTCAAGACGGCAATCAATGCCACACAGCCACTGGCCCGAAAGTCCCCGGGCGCCCCGGGCCAGTCCGATACAACCGCTACAGGTTCATGAATCATATTCGCAGATAAGATATACGTTCGTATAGCGCCACATGGACCGCGCCTGGCCGCGCGCACTCTGAATCGAATTGAATTGAATTGGCATATGTGCGCTGCGCAGTTTGTGCGCAGTACATAGCTAAAAAAAGAAAAGAAGGAGCAAATTTGCTCTATCAACTTTGACACGGTTCCCCACACTCAGTCTTTATCCAAATCGATCGGTAGGCGCAGGCGCGTTCAAATCGCCTTAACACGGCGCTCATGTCCATATATACCATCCTCGTATGGCGGTCACACAGATTCGCCTGGTACAGGCTATGCAAACTGGCTAAGTAGATGGAGGGAGAAGAAAATTTCCTGTACTTTTTGGCACTCGTTAGGAAGGAGCGAATAAAACCCCCGGTTTTGTTTCGACATCACACCGGGCCGAATTCCGATTGTGCAGATCCTAAGTATGTATCAGGTCAGGTGATTTGTCGGGGTCTCAAACTCCCTTCATCTGGACCGTTGTGGCAGTGGACAGTGGCCCCTCGTGGGCCCTCGGCCAGGCCAGGGCTAAAAGAGCTTGATTGACTTGTCTTCCATTCGTCCACGAAGTGCCGTTTGGCTGGACGATAAGTAAATCCTCTAGGATGTGCGGGAGCTGTTGCTGGACTTCTATCACAGCAACTTTCGCCACGACTCGCTCCCGATCTTGCGTGGATTTCTTCCTCCTCAACGTTCCCTTTCTCCTTGGAAACTCCTGGTAGCTCCTGGCAGTTCCTGGCAACCCTCCTTGCTGCTGCGCACGTTCCTTATGATTCCTGGCAGTTTGTTTTGAATGTCGGAGAAACGTAACGTGATAGCGCGATTTTCGCCAGCCCATCGGCTGTGCATGCGCAGATCCGGACAGAAAAACTTAAAGGGAGCTTTCTGGATCACTACCTCGTCCGCTCGCTCGCTCCAGCTCCCACAGGATGGACTCCAAACTCGACTTGGCGTCTGTGCCCCCGCCCATTGAGGACGACAATGTTGCTCCGCGCGCCGTCGCCTTTCACGAAGAGAATGACATCGAGGAGAAGCTCCGTCCCAAAGGCAGGTCTGGCGCATCCCCCTTGCGGATTAGTGTCTAACCCTAGCTCAAAAAGGAGTTGAGTTGAAGCATACACTGACCCAGGACGACAAGGAGCTTGCTGCAGCTGGTTACGGGCACCTCGAAGAAAAGAAAGCCGGCGAGGACCATACCCATGTCGACATCAAGGAGCACCGTCTGCCACTTTCAGATTTGGGCGAAACGATGGCCACGTCTATCGACACCAAAGACCCCGGTGCCTCCTATGGTCTGACTGCCGCCGAGGCCGCCGCCCGTCTCCAACGAGACGGCCCCAACATCCTTACCCCCCCGAAAAAGCGTTCGGCGTTCCGCCAGGTAGGATCCACTGCTCGGCCCCCCGTTGTCTATTTGGTCTAACTTTGTGATCCGCGTAGTACATTGATCGCTTGATGACCATGGTACGCCCGAGCCCCCGCTGATGTCTTGTGCACGTCTGACAGGGACTCGATAGTTCAACATATTGCTTATTGTTGCGGGCGTTCTCGAATATGTCCTGCTCGGTATCGACTTCCACGCTAACTTCGCCAACACCTATCTTGGTGGCATCCTCATCGCGGTCGCCTTTATCAATGCGTTCATCGACTGCAAGTGGCTTCACCTTTTGTCCGGAGCAGCTCATGCTCACAGTTGCGGTTTTAGGGTACCAGGTGCAGAAGTCCGAGGCCATCCTCGCATCTTTCCTCGCGATGATACCGCCGTCGTGCCGCGCTGTTCGCGACGGGGCCATTGTCTCCATCGCCGCCGCGGATCTTGTCAAAGGCGATGTTGTGCTGCTCCGGGTTGGAGACAAGACGCCCGCGGACCTCGTTCTGTTCGCCGCGACAGACCTCAAGGTCGACAACAGCAGTCTCACCGGCGAATCAGAACCGCAGGAGCGCTTTCCCCTTTCGAACGGGTCTCAAACTCGCCCGGTCGAGGCGCAGAATCTGGTTGGTTGCTTATCTCCCTGGCAGTTCAAGCTTGAACCAATTAAACACAGGCCTTCAACTCGACACTTGTGGTTAACGGAGAGGCATGGGGTGGTAAGCGCGAAAATTGTCATATCTGGTGGATACTTGATCTTGGTATCAGTCGTGGTGCGCACGGGTGATCACACCTTCATAGGGCAGATTGCGTCGCTCACTGGCGGCGAGTCTGGCAATGAGAGCCCTCTCGCAGTGGAAATGTCCGGTCTTCTTTCTGAAACTGTTATCGTCGCTAATGCTTACGCATAGTGGCCAATTCGTCGTCAAAGTATCTTGCATTGCTGTCCTGTTTGCCATCGTGTTCTTCGTCGTGGGTATCACAACGGCATACAAGGGCAAGGCTTCACAGACCGTTACATTTGCTGTGTCGATCCTCGTCGCGTTTGTGCCTGAAGGTAAGAGCTGTCGGCGCTCCCTCAGAATATCGAGAATTAAAATAACATACCCAGGTCTACCATCGGTGGTAACACTGCTATTGTCGATCGCAGCGAAACGCATGGCGAACCAGAACGTGCTCGTAAAGGACCTGCAGGGCGTGGAGACGCTCGGTTCGGTACGCTCATTTTCTCTGGCTTCGCGAAAGCTGCTTAAAAATCCTGGTGGTAGCTTACCCTTTTGGCGACGGATAAGACAGGGACGTTGACACGAAACCAGATGACAGTCACGAACCTATGGAGCGGCGGGCGGATGTACTCCGCCTTCCAGTCGAACAACGATGATTCGACGACGGCGCCATTCTCTCTCGAGGCCCCGGGCATGAAGGAGATGGTCGACATCGCGGCGCTCAATTCGCGTGTCAAGTTCGACAAGATGGACGTGCCATTCGACCAGCGCCAGATCCTCGGCGACGCGACGGAGACGGGTTTGACGCGCTTCGCGGGCCGCTCGCTCAGCACGGGCTACGACCAGCACCTGAAGTCATTCCCCAAAGTGTTCGAGGTGCCCTTCAACTCGACCAACAAGTGGGCCCTTGTTATCGTGAGTCCACACAGGGATTCTGG
Source organism: Mycena belliarum (assembly GCA_029282135.1). Classification (NCBI taxonomy): domain Eukaryota; kingdom Fungi; phylum Basidiomycota; class Agaricomycetes; order Agaricales; family Mycenaceae; genus Mycena; species Mycena belliarum. The sequence continues at coordinate 56,338 of JARJCN010000150.1, forward strand.
TACCTCGATGCTGAACCGTCGGGGGATAGCTCAACAAGCCTCACGGCGACGGAGTGCTCACGGCGTACATCAAGGGCGCGCCAGAGCGTGTGCTCGCCAAGTGCACGACTTACTTGAAGGACGGAGCGATGGAGCCGATCACGGACGAGTTCCGCCAGGCGTACGACGATGCCTATAACGTACTTCACCCTCGAGACAGTCTGCGTCGGTCGTCACTGACCCAACATGCAGTACATGGCATCCCGCGGACACCGGGTCATTGCATGCGCGCAACTCCTGCTCCCGGCGGCGACCTACCCTGCGGAGCACGAGTTCTCCAGGACGGATGGAAACTACCCGTCGTCGGACTACTGCTTCGCTGGGCTTGTCTCGCTCGAGGACCCGCCCAAGCACGGAGTGCGCGAGGCCATCGGTACACTACGCCTCGCGGGCATCAAGGTCATGATGGTCACCGGTGTGCAGGGCTGTCGTTCTAGTTGTACTCATTCTGATTGCTGTCTGGTCCAGGCGACCATCCTAAGACGGCGGAGGCCATCGCACGCAAGATCAACTTGATTATCGGCGACACGCGAGAGACGCTTGCCGCCCGGACAGGTCGGCTAATGGAGGAGATCTACGAGGACGAGGTCAACGCAGTGGTCATCCATGGAGACGATATCGACGACTTGCAAGGATGGCAGTGGGATCAAAGTACGCTGCATTCAGCACTTGCCCTGGTTGCACTGGTACTCAACTGGACGCAGTCTTCAGCAAAGAGGAGATAGTGTTCGCGCGAACGTCGCCCAAGCATAAGCTCGAGATTGGTGTGTTGTCTGCGGCCTTTGCACTGCGCTTAATGCTGACTGTCCATGTCAGTGAAACGCGCCCAGGCTCTGGGGCACATTGTTGGAGTGTCAGTCCCATTTCCTCTACCTTTCGAAGCTTCCTGACGGACTTGACAGGACCGGTGACGGTGTCAACGACTCCCCTGCGCTTAAGAAGGCCGACTTGGGCATTGCAATGAACATATCAGGTTTGCCTCTAGCTCCATCCGCAAAAAGCAAGCTAAGGCTGCTCCGCAGGATCTGATGTTTCAAAAGAAGCTGCAAACATGATTCTTTTGGGTATGGCTCTCCCTCCGTTTGGTTGGCAAATATGCTGACAACGCTCCAGACGACAACTTCGCGTCTACCGTCAGTAAGTACTGTGGGTCAAGACGAACACTGCCCTATCTGACCGTCGCGCATAGAGGGTGTCGCTGAAGGCCGTCAAATTTTCGTCAACCTCAAGCGGTCCATCCAGTTAGTCTTGAACACGGCCCACGCACTGACACTGACCTTAATCTGCAGATACACCTTGTCGCATAGTACACCTGAAGTCATCCCCCAACTCCTTTGTACGTCAGCTGCTCTGAAACTTTAACACGAGCTCACGGCCGTTCAAGATGTTGTGGTCCCTCTTCCCCTCCCCTTGTCTGCTATCCTTATCTTGGTGATCGGTGAGCTCGATCTTGATCGAAGAGAGGCTGATGCTCTAACTTGGCGCAGATCTCGGGTTTGAACTCTTCGTGGCGGCAAGTTTTTTTCCGTATCGAAGCTTTGCTAGTATCTAATCTTACGCTCGCAGCTATCTTTTGCGTGGGATAAACCAGAGACTGTTGATGGCCTGATGCGAATGGCACCCCGTAAACCAGGTACGGCTTTCTTCGAGCCAGACCTTTGGCTTCGATTAACTCTTTGCAGTGAATGAGCGATCCATCCTCTCGCTGAAAAGGAAGGCGCTCCGGCGCACAAAGACGCTGCGTCGCGATCCCGAGACACAGGAGATAATACCTCCGAGCAGGCTATCAGTGCTTGCGGGCAAACTACAGAAGCCGTTCACGCGGGCTTACTGGGAGGATGCGATGGAGAACAACGACGGCGAGACACTCGTCGACGGCAAGCTGCTTTCGTACGCCTATCTTGAGGCGGGGATGATTGAGATGGTTGGCGCGTGAGTTGCTCCAGCACTTTACAATCAAGAAGGAGGCTGATCAGGACCAGACTCGTCGCATATTTCGTGGTTTTCTTCAAGTCCGGTTTCTCGCCATCTGACTTGACGAGGGCGCAAAAGAATGGATGTGAGTATAGTCGTCTCTATCCGGTATGCGATGCTGAAATTTTACAGCGTATTTCACGTCGTCCAGCAAGGATTTCATCAATGGTCGGGGACAGACTATCACCGCCTCCCAGCAAGTCGACGCGTTCAGCCAGGCACAATCGATCGGTAAGCGCTGCTCGACGACTTTGTGGACTTGGACTCAAGGTTGGACCACCAGTATACCTTTCGATCTTCATCATGCAATGCTTCAACGTACGTTCTCCCGATACATCTGCTTCCTCTATAATCGAGCAACACGACAGGTATTCGCCGTTAAAGCCAAGTTCACGTTCCCCTTTGGCAAGCACGTTATCGGCAACAAGCTGAACTTTGCGGGTATCGTAGCCGGCGCATGTCTCGGAATGTTCATCATCTACACGCCACCGCTCCACGTTGTCTTTGGCGGGTCCGTCCACCTATCGCCCCTGTACTGGCTCATCCCGTTCGCGTTTGGCGTTTTGCTGCTCGTATGGGCGTCCATCCGAGTGTTGCTCCTGCGGAAATCCATCGAAACCGCAAGGGTGAAAGACATCAAAGGACTGATGATGTGTACGTCTTTGCTGCTGTCCTTGCTGTCTTACTAAAGCTTCTTCCTAGTCCCGACGATGAGGACGATGAGTATGCGGTCTCGCCCAGACGCGCATAAATGATATAATGTGAATCCCGATTTTTTATACGATATCTAGACTCGTCACGATGATGATGATGATGTACGAGAGGGCTCGAGGCGAGCCAGTAATGAAACGGACTTTGTATTGACGATACCGGACGGAAAGCTTACTATAGCCTATTGCGCGACTTGTTGGGGAGAAGATAGCCGGCTTCGTAGTACACGGTCAAAAATACAATGACATTGGTTCTCACTATCCTACAAACAATCGAGCACACGGACTCCTCATTCCTCACTTGGTGACATGAGCAGAGTCCGCGGGGGGCTGCAAACGATGAGTACGACGACCGAACCTACTGAGCGACGCATACCGGAGAGTGGATGCCAAGCGCTTTGGCGAGCGCGTTGAACTCGTCGCTCGTGGGCCTCTGGGCGCCGGTGCAGACTGACGAGCCGGTCAGTCCTTTATCAATATCTGCGAATCGCACAGCCAACGCACTGTTGACCACGTCCTGCTCGGATTTGCCGATCTTAGCGGCGATCGCGCCGTACGACAGGCCTACGCGAGGATGAGGGAGCGCTACAACGAAGCTTGAGACCAGATCGTACCGGATTTGGCTTTCGCGGCGGCGAGGGCGGTGCATTGGGGGTCGGGAGCCATTGTTGAGGTTAAAGATACCAAGGCCTTGAGGGAAGGGCGCTTTATATGCCTAGCGGAACCAGTAATCGATCGAGGATGATTGGCTGGATCCACCGGATGGACGTATCCGGTGCAGCCGTTGGATGATGACGTCCGCTGTCCGTGAAAGGAAGACATGCATTCGTACGTAGTGAAGAAAAGATAAGCAACCAGTTTTTTTCTGAAAGCAATTGAGGAAATGAAATTCAGCAGAAATGGTCCAGGGGTTTTGTCAAATTCTCCACCTCCACGGCCGCCTTGAGGGAGCAGTATGCGCCTCCGACAGGGGTCCCCAAGCAGCTGCGTTGGGAGCTGGTGTTCACGATGGTCGCTGCCTTGCGCGCACGGAAGTGTGGGAGGAACGTGTGTGTTGGCTTCGCGCCCTTCTTTTCGGGAGATCCCAACGTCGCCGTGCGATGAGTCGAAGTCGGAAGCCGCTGTTCAGAGCATGTTAGATCTACGAACCCAACAGCAAGAGCACTCACGAACCAAGGCGGATGGGCAACCTGTTATGAGGAACACGAGGGAGTTTGTTGCGAACTCGAACACGGTTCTCTCTGGTATGCTTTATATTGCGGCAGCGCAAGGTAGGTCAGCGTAAGAAGGCAGATGCTTTGAGCCATCGGTAGCCGTTCATCCGCCGGACACTCGGCAAGCTCAGCACGTACAATCCATCGAAAGAACGGCATGATAGGGCTGGTACTAGGAGAGTCGAATCGTCGAAGCAAGGCTCAGATTTCCGCGTAGCCACGTTTTCGAGTCCGATCCTTGTTCCTCGAAAAAGTCCCAAGTGTAGGCTGAAAGGAATGGATTCACTATTCATGAGACTTGCGGCATCCCGAACTTCAAGATAGTGCACTGGCGGAAGCCAGGGAAATGGAATGTGGCGGTACAGCTAGTTTCTGTTTGCCTGAGTCATCATGATCTTGTCATACGATACTTGAGCGATACCGTGACTCTCTGTCAGTCTCTGTCCCGAAGTCCTGCATGTCTTCGAGCCACAAGCCTGATGTCTCAAAACCACTTGCCTCGAATCTACCGCCAATCCTATCTTCCGGACCCCGACTCCCGACTCCCGACTCTGGATTCTGGAACCGCCCGCACGCAGATCTATCCGGTAGTTCTTACCGTCAAGATCGGCGGCGTTCGTGGTGAAGTTGTCCCTATCCCAACTCTATTTCTCTCTACGTGGATGGACCACAACTCACCGCCCGATATCTCGCGGCCAAGATCTTGGACGCATCGCAATCAGGCTAAGTACAGGGAATGGCTGGCAGCTCTCTTGCGATCTCACGCGTCTAAGGAGTCCTCTGGCCTATCTCCAGAGTCCTACACGCAAGTAGGCGTCCCTCCTTGAAGCGTCTCGGTCCGCATAATCACTGGGTCTCTCTTATATTCTATAAGCAGCCGCCTCTAGGGAATCGGCTGCCGGTGCTCATTCTGTGAAAAGGGATGCTACATCTGCTCGCCACATTGTACCGCTCTCTCTGGGATTGTACCTTTCTCGTTAGGAAGACGGGGATCTTCCGCTGGCGCAGCTGTTCACTAGTTCACTACCCGACCGCTGGTGATGATTTCTACTACGATGTCTGATACATGGACTTTGTGTTGACTCTGGAATGTCTCCCTTGGCCCTCGTTGCCTTCATTCCGCGACAATTCCAGGTCGTGTACAGCTTTTAGATTCTCACTGAGAATCGAACGATCTTGTAATCTTGCCGACGTTGTTACGTCGTAGAGGAACATTGTAACACCGCCTAGGCAACGGCAAAGGCTAGCAGGGTTGCAACCCGGTAACCCGACGACCCTGACTTGAAGTTGCGTCGGTGCTCGAATGTTGCGCAATCTGTTCGGGCGTCACCTTATCAGATACAGGACCCCTTTCTTCCTTGATGGCTTTGTGAATTTCGGAGATGAACAGTTTACAATCCCCACGACGTCCGCGTGGACACTGCACTGGTGCTGCGCATGCCAGTCGCTACCAGATCCCGACCACAAGAGCCGTCCGGCGTCAACTAGTCCGAGTCGAAATTTCACTGCCCTTAGTAAGTGGTTCAATCTGCTGTGACCAATTTGATTCCAAGACCTACGCACCAGCTATCGATCTGATATCCCAACCATGCGTCGTCTCATTGGCCGGCCAACCCAAATTCTAATCTTTCAGAAATTGGAAATGCGCGCAGCTAGGCGCAGTTTTGATTGAACCTGTAAAAGGTACCGTCCGGACCCGGTGTCCAAAAGGAGCGAGCTAAGATCTGCTAAGATTAGATGGCGCACGATTGATTGATCGCACCGCCACTGATGCCATCCTACCACGCCGCGTACCTTGCCAAGATCGATCCAGAAGCGGTTCAAGGGACTTACAACGTAAGTCCCAAAGATTGTCCCGTGGGCGTCACATTCGCGTTCGGCGCAAAGGCGCTGGAAGCCATGCTTTGACCCTAGATTAATAACAAACGAAGATTCCAAGAAGCTTATTATACAACGCGGAACATTCGAAGACGGGGTTCCGCCGCAGCGTTAACGTTGGTCCAAGTTCCACATTAGGGCTGTGTAAGATGGATGTGATGTTAGGTTATATATGTGAGATGGAATATGGTCCGTCGTTATATAACATGGGCATGTTAATAACAGGTTAATAACATTACGTCAGCAGCTCCCCGTAGGCGTCCCTGCAGCTGCTGGTAGCTGCTAAGATGGATGTGAGAGCTTGAAAGGTGCTCGAACTGCTTTTGTTGGGCTCTGCGCAAGCTCTGCGAAGTTGTCTGACTCAAAACTGCTCCCGGCACTTGAATGAGAGTTTACCTCACATTGCCATTTATGGGAATTTGTCCAAACTCAGACTCGTCCACAACAACAGTAGGCTTACCTGTCTTAGAGTTGCAAACACTTTCGTAGGGATACACGGGGAAAACCCATCCATTTTGAGCTTTCTAACGGGTAAATTACATGGCTCTGGGACCCTCCGATGTGAGATAAGTGAATAACGTGTTAATAACCTCGTGAGAAAGTCTTGTTATTTAACACAAGCTTTCTTACACAGCCCTATTCCACATGCGCATCTATGAAATTCGCGTATTTTTACGATTTCGTGTTTCGCTGTGTGACATGCAGAACTCTGGAACAAGTTGTACGGAAGATCGAATGGAGCATGTCCCTGAACACGACGAATCGGATTGAATGTTGGATCCGCCATGCCAGGCCATGCCCCCTTGAAGCTTGAGCTTGAAGCTTGAAGCTTGATCGATCAGCGGAGAGCCGGCAAATTGTCAAGTTATACAAGGAGCTACAAGGAGATACAGCATACAAGGAGATACAGCTAGTCTCCGGATGAACAACTTACATCCCTCGAGTACCCCGTCCGACGATACAGCAAGTCTTTGATTCTCGACTACATACATAGTAACGATACAGTCCACCTGAAATGCGAAAGAGAATAGTATGCGTAGTATACAGTGCGATAGGAAGGCATGCATAGTGGTGGTACAGCCAAGTAAGTAAGCATCGACGAAAAACCTCATTCGCGCCCCTGCACGTCCGTAACGCTCGTCACGACCCAGCGCCCCTGCAGCACATGGTGGATCGCGAGCCCGCGCGCCGGGCTCGGCGTCCGCTCCCTCGCCGCGTCCTCCATATGGCGGAACCGCGCCTTCCCCTCGAGCGCGCGCACGACGTCCCCATACCGCCGCCCCATGATGCGCTCAACCACCGCCCGCTCCCCCACCGCAGCAAGGAACTCCAGCGCGCGCGCCTTCCTTGCACGCCACTGCGCGCCCGCCTCGGACGACTCGCGCTTGTCCACGATGAGCACGTTCCCGCCGACGACCGCCGGGTCCGCGATGCGGTAGTACGACGCGACGTCCGCCGCGGCCATCAGGTGCGTCTGCAGGTGGTTCGTGCTCGCCTTCGCGCCGACGAAGTGCGCCTGCGCGAGCCGCGGCGCCAGCAGGAACTCGTCCAGCGCCGCGCAGCCCGCGCACGCGCCGCACACGCGCCGCGCGCCGCCGCTGTACGCGCCGAGCACGTGGTGCAGGTAGCACCCGATCGCCGCGCGGAAGAAGTCGTCGAACGGCTTCTGCGCCGGGTCGACGTCGTGCGCGCGCAGCGCGCTCCGCAGCGGCGGGACGTACAGCGGGCTCAGGATGTCGGCGACCCAGTCCGCGCCCTGGTCGCGCGGCACCGTGATGAAGAGGACGCGCCGGCACATGTCGAGGCGCCGCGTCGCGAGGCACAGGTCGATGATCTCTGTGAGCCGCTGGTGCCGCCGCGGGGCGTCGCCGGAGCGCACCACGAGCGAAAAGTCGCTGATGATCGTGTCGAGTCCCTCGTCCGTGACCAAGTCGAACATCTTGACGTCCTCGTCGCTGTTCGTGTTTTCCGGCCGGATCGTGTAGAGCGTCCTGAGGAACTCGACCCAAAACTCGTACGCATTTGGTACCCGCGTAATCGAGCGCATGACGCTGCGCAAGCGTAAGAAAAGGGAGCCGACGCAGCAACACAGAGAGACATACACATGCCAGAAGAACTGCACGCCCTTCTTGCGAATCAGCGCGATGAACACCGGCGCCTCGTCGCGCTCGAGGTGCTGCATCGTATCCAGCGCCTTCTGCAGCTGGTCCGTCGACCACCTCAGCACGCCATCGCGCCCCACACCCGTCTCCAGCGCCAAAAACGCCTCCGGGTCCGTCTCGAGGAAAAAAATCCAGCGTCTTCCGCACGCCCTTCGTCTCGCAGCAGTGCTCCAGACTTCCCCACCAATCACCCGTTAGTAAACATACCCACACCAGCAGACAAGCAGGCGACGCACCTCTCCCGGACCGCCGCGAACCCAAACCGCCGCCACGCCGCGAGCCACTGCAGCGCGCCCAGCGCCGCGCCGAGCGCGCCATGCGGCCCCGTGCTGCGCGCCGCGCCGTTCCACAGCCTTACGTCGCCCCACGCGAGCGCGATGTCCGCGAGCGCCGCCTGCGCGGCGAAGTTGTACGGCTGCTGCCGCCGCAGCGCCGCGAGCACGTACGCCGCGACCGCGCGGTCCTCGGGCGCCGCGCGCGCGTTGGCGCCGGGGCGGCGGTCGACGTGCGCGAGGCGCTCGAGCGCGTAGGGCGTGCGCCGCGTGTGCAGCAGCGCCGCGACGGTGCGCCGCCGCTCGAAGAGCACGGCGACCGTGCGGTAGAAGTCTGCGCCGGACAGGCTATCTCAGCGCGGACGGGCGGGACGGCGAGGGGGGGACTCACGGAACTCGATCACATGCGGGTCCTGTCAGCGCGGCGCCTGAGGTCAGAAGCGCTGCACGAGGAAGGAGAGAAGAAGCGCGCCTTCGCCTCGTACACGACCAGATCCGGCGCCGCCCCGTCCCCGTCCCCGTCCTCGCCCTCCCCAGTCGGCGTCCGCACCAAATCCCGCTCCTCCAGCTCGAGCTTCGTCAGCCCCTCCATCGGCGCCCCGTCAAAGTCGAGCACCTCCCGGATCGTCAGCCGGCGGCTCGTCACCTGGCGCATGCGCGGCGCGTCGTGCGCGTGCGCGTGGGCGACGCCGATGAGGTGGTCGTCGAGCGTCGCGAGGCCCAGCGCGAAGCCGAGCTCGTCGCACAGCGGCTTGAGGTGCAGCACGCGGTGGCGGTCCTCGCGGCGCAGCGCGTCCGCGCCCGCGCGCAGCAGCTCGCCGTCGCGCACCGCGTGCCGCAGCGGGAGCGCCAGCACGCTCGGGACCGTCTCGGCGGTCGTCTCGGTGTCGGTGTATGTGTCGGCGTCGGTGTCGGTGTTGGTGTTGGTGTTGTTGGCGGGGAAGCGCCCGGCCGTGTCCGTGCCCGGCGCGTGTTCCTGGAGGGCAGACCACTTGAGGAGGAAGCGCCGGAGGGCGAGGAGCGGCCCGGGCATCGCGGGGAGGCGCGGCGCGGGGTCGGGGCCGGCGCCGGCGACGAGGTGGTACGAGAGCGCGAGGCGCCGGCCGGACTCGATGGGCGTGATGGCGCAGTCCACGCCGTGGTGCCACGCGACGAACGACGTCGAGAAGCTGGGATGGGTCAATCGCGTCCATCGCGCTGCCAAAAAACAACAACAAAAGGGAAGAGAGGCGGGACGAACCTCGACGTCGCCGAGAGGTCGTAGTTCTCGGCGCAGCCGGCATACGAGAGGTGGACGTTCCCGCCGGTGTACGTCGACGGCAGGATGACGTGCACCGTGGCGAACCTGTCCCCGTCCGCGCGCCCCGGGTCCTCCGTGCTGCCCACGCGCGTCAGCCCACTCCCCACACACACCACATCAGAGCTAGCGGACCCACCACACGTATTCCGAGATCCTACGCGATTCATTAATTCTCTCCGGCACACCCATTATGAGGGGACAACGCACTCGGGGGTGGCCTCCCAGAGGAGCAGCGCCTGAAGCGCGAGGCGCGGGCGCGCGGCGCACGGCGCGAGCTTCGCCCAGAGGTCCGTGAGCACGACGGCCTCGAGGTACGCCGCCCACGCGGGGTTCGCGCACGCCACCGCGTCGCGGTGCGCGCTCAGCTCCCACACCTTGGCCCCCTTGCCCTTGCCCACCCCCCCTGTCCCGCCCCCGCCCCCAGGCGCATCGGGATTGGAGTTGGCGGCGATGAGGTCCTGCACGAGGCGCGCGTCGCGCGCGCTGAGGGGGAGGCCGAGCACGCCGAGGCCCTTGACGTGCAGGCCGGGGTTCGCGGCGGAGGCGGTGGTGGCGGCGTGCGCGTAGCGGCCCTGGAAGGAGAAGTCGCGCCGCAGGATGAGGTCGAGCTCGCTCTGTGTGCATGGTCAGTCGCGTTGAGGGGATCGTAGTGGAAGCGCGCGTACGGTGAGGTCCTCGTGGACGGAGGGCGGCGACGCGGGCGCGGTGACGGGGTCGCTCGCGCTGATGCTGAGGCGCGGCTTCTTGCGCGCGGGCTCGCCGGAGCAGTGGGCGCCGCTGCCGCCGCCGACGAGCACGGGCGAGGCGATGCCCTGGCTCGCGGCGCTGTGGCGGCGGATGTTGTGGCGCGCGCCGTGCTCGCGCAGGTACTGCGGGTCCTTGTACGGGTGGACCCACGTCGAGCGCGGGCCGGCGGTGTCCACCTATAACCCCAGCAAGTCAGCGTGTCGTTCGAGGGTGGGAAGAAGGGGAGGCGGCGTACGTAGAAGTCGCGCTGGGAGGCGGGGTCGAACTGCTTTACCCAGCCGTGCGGGAGGGGGTCGTCGGGCTCGGAGCGTGAGGCTGAGGGCGGCGAGTGCGAGTGGGTGGACTTGGACGATCTGGATCTGGATCTGGATGTGGAGCTGTGGGGCGGGGCGTCGGGGGACGCGAGCGCGCGCGGGGCGGCGGCGGGGGACATCTGGATGGACGCGGTGAGCGGGTTAGCTTGGGCGGGGATTGGGGCGGGGGGGCGTACGCGGGGGTGGATGCAGATGGGGGGAGCAGAAGCGAGTCTGGGAGTTGTGCGGGGGTATATATGCGTGTGTGGCGAATCAGATTGGGGCTGCGATTATCAGCGTGGAAGGCATAGATTGGGTCGAGGGTGGGTCAGATGCGGAGAAGTAAAAGAGATCTGCGTCGATGGTCTAAATGGGGCACCGCCAGATGGGGTCAGAGAACACCGCCGAACCCGCACAATCCTAAAACGGCAACCCCTTCTCTCGTCAGACCATGCTATCCCCATTACCTCCTATCCAACCATAATCAAGCTCGTGCATGTGGAGATAGCCAACGGCGTTTAACTCAACCTTCCTAGTTTAAACCTACTATAAATACTAGGCGCCGGCTTCTGCCGTCTCTAACCTTGCTAGTGGTACACGTGCACCCTGAAAAATAGCGATGAATCCAAGTTCTATTCAGGACCCATATTTTCCAGTACAAAGCAGTGATATAGAAAAGCAGCGATAGCAAGAACGAAGTAGATGTAGCAGAGCAACGAAAACAGGAGTGATAGCAGTACTGCACCGAAAGCATGGAATGATAACCCCCACCGTTCACTTAGCTCCGCAGAATGCGTGCAATCCCGCGTCGAACGGTGCGCATCGCGCGCGTGAGTCGTCCGCGGACGATCGCAATAGCTGCCCGGGCCCCACCCTGCGCGGTTGTGGTGTTGGCGGTGACGCCATAAGCGGGCGGGGGCGCGGTGCTGTACGGCGGCGGAGCTGCTACCGCAGTGTACGCCGGCGGACTGATCGGCTGCGACATCCTGAAAAGGAGCCGTCAGCGGCAGGGCTGGGCGATGAGGGGGGGAGTGTGGAGGACGGGCGCAGGGTGGGGTCTTCGGACGAAGGGAGCGAGCGGGCAGGGAGGAGGGGTGAGGGGGCGGGGACGTCGAATGGGGCGGGAGGCGGGGACGTCGAATGGGGCGGGAGGCGGACGGCGGACGCGCACGAACGACAGGCTCGATCGAGCGAGCGGGGCCGGCCGTCGAACAGGCCCCACTCCACCGCTCGCTCGTCGGTGCGACGAACGAACGACCCCCACGGACGGCACGCGGGTGCTGGGGCGAACGTCGGGCCCGCTCGTCGTCGCTCTCGATCGCGGGAGTCGTTCTGGGGATTCACATACCTTTTGAGGTTGACTTTGGGGTTGACTTTGGGGTGTTTCTGGGGAGCCTGTCAGTTCTCTCCACCTGAACTACTGTGTTCACATACCTTGAAAGAGCTGGAGCTGGTCTGAGCTCAGATGGAGAGAGATAGAAGATCTGAGATGGAGAGAGATAACAGTGCAGTCAGAACCAAGCAAGGCCTATGAGAGGGAGTGTTTCAGTTGTCTGCCCATGGCTGACTGACTCCACACACCCTGGAAAGATATGGAGTGAGATTCGAGAGAGAGAGGTGGCGGCGAGAAACAATGTGCAGCAGCGCGGAACGTTACATCAATATTGATGGAAGCCAAACAAACGAAGTCGTCGTTGCATGAGAAACGACCATGCGACGCTCGTTACAAGTTTTTTTTTCCTTTTTTTGAATGGCCCCGTTCAAGTCCAAGTTTTGTCACGCGTCCTGAGCTAGATGTGTGGACCAGCGGGCATCGGACGTGTTCAGATCACGTTTTCAAAGAGGTTGGGCCCTGCCCCATGTATTACTTGTACCGCTGCGTGTAACCTAGTTCTTCGTCCAGTATCCTGGAGAGTCTCGGGGAAGGAGCTTCGACGCTTGCGGTGCCCGCGCTTGATGACCCGAAGCGTGCGGCCCCAATTTTTTTCGGGATAACCCGTCGAACTTCATTCTCTGTCAGCACGGTAGATCGTCGAGAGGCAAAAAATCGCTTTGTGATGTTTTCCGGCTATTAACTTGCGGGCTTACGCAATCCCCCATTCCTGGTAAAGCACAGTAGAGCCTTCAGAAGTCAACCCAGGAGAAATCTGTTCAAGAACGCGGGGGTGGCGACTTCGCCCTTTTCAGAAGCAGGA
>JARJCN010000151.1:0-66860 GCA_029282135.1 Mycena belliarum
TATAGCAGGAAACACAGCAGCCGAAAGCCGATGGGAGAATAAAAGTCTCTCACAAAGGTTGGTCATGGGATTCGAACTGGTGACCAACCGGACCAACCGGGTATCCAAATCCGGACGGCACAAGTAGATCATTCTACAGCTGTGGCCTGTGTCTGCAGGGTATCGTTGTGGGGTACCGTTCGAATCACATTTTTGAGCTCATTCTTGTGCTTAAGTCTATATCCGGTTCTGAGCCGAGGGGGGGAACTACTGAACCTTCATCAGATTCCCATCAGATTCTGTTTCCATGGCAATCCTGAACACAGAAGTCCCTGTCACTTGCCTTTCCTTCACTCGCTTTCCCCTCTCCACCTCCCCCCTCATGGGCAAACATATCAGCAAGGACAAGAAGGCTAGTCATGAAGCTGGTAAGCTCTTGACTTAGCCAACATGCTGCTCGGTCTCAAGCCCACCCAGTATTAGCCCATTTCAGCAGTGCAGAGCAGCTCGATACTCTTTGGAAGCTCAACCTTGATGACCAGAGGGAACTAGATACCATCTGCAGGGACTTTGCTGCTTTCTTTGCTGTCTCTCCTGTTCCCGAGGTTCCCTCCTCCGCTGCCATCCATATCTCAGTCTGACTATCCATCTAGAAGGATCCATTCCGCGAAGTCATCCGGTGCCTGCGCCGTCTCGCTGGCAATCACCCAGCACTGCAGCAAGCCCTCGAGTCACTGAGTGGCCACATCTCGAAACACAGGGGCCTGGAAACCTCTGGATCAGCCACACACCGTCAGAAGAGAACACTGGTATGTAACACATGTTAGGCCCTGTTTTCCACTTATAGATTGGGGCAGATTCATAACCTCCAGCTCGGACGGGGTTCGCGCTCTCTGGATGATATCTTGCGCGATAACCAAGTTGATCCGACTGCCCCAACTGGGACTCTGAAGAATCCAAAAATTGTCTGGCGCACCCGTGATCTATCATTCGGGCCGGTTCTCCGCACTGTGCTGGCTGACACCGACTGCCGACCTCATTCACAGGACTTCATCTGCGATGAGGCCGCCGGGTTCTACATCTGTGAGGAACACGAATCAACTATCTTTCTTGCTTGCACCCGTTCCGGTATCTATTTCTGTGGCCCCGAGTTTTGTTTGCTGAAAACTTCACAGAGGGTGACCCCGGAATTCAGGAGATCATCATCCAGCTCGTTGTCTTGCGTGGTGTTTTTGGCAAGGACCCTGCAAGTTCTTCTATTTTTCTGGCGTGGTTGAAAGATGTGGTTGATGTGGCTGTCGGTGAAAGGCGTGATGTTCGGGTCTGTCGCTTCACTGCTCCATCGATGTGTGAATCTCACATCCTCTAGCCTGGGCACCCTGGAAAGATGGTACAGGTGGGCTTCAATGCCGGGCCACGGCATGCCCGGGTCTGGGGGCTAGCCAAGAGTTACACTAAAAATCTAGACGATACTACCAAGGCCAAGCATGACAACGACATTATTGCTGCCTCTACAGCTGTTTGGGCTGCTGCGAAAACCTGGCTTCCCAGCAACATCACAGACAAGATCGACCACGAGCTCAAAGCCGCTGGAATGCCCCGCATCGCCACACGAAATGTCGAGGAGGGTAGGCCATTCCCGCCTAGATAGTGCCACGATCTGACACTATATACAGGTGTTGGCTTCACATTGGATCTGGATGACACCACATATTCCTTTCCAGATGTTCAACGGGCCCCTCCAGAGGCGTATCTGACACTCGATTATTCTGCGTGAGTTGTTTTTGGCTATTGTATTGCACCCGATAACACCCTTTCCGGAAGGTCACTCCACACCAACACGTGTTACATTCACGGTGCTTCTGCAATCAGTGCAAATGTCGGTCGAACTGTGGACCCTGCTCCACAGGACCAGACTCCGCTGATTTCAGGTTCATCCACGCAAGGAACCCGAATGACCCGTGCACAAGCCGGAAAACTTCCATCTAGTGTGGATGCTTTGACAGAATATCCCCACCTCTGGCCGGCTGGGGGCGGCGGAAACTTTGTGGAGATGTCACTCAAGGTTCTCGTCAGACAGGCAACTGGGACCCTCTTCGCCTTCGACCCGGCCTTCCCCCATGGAACGACACGTCTTTGTGGTGCTCATAACCGGACCATCACATTCACATTCTCTACCCATATCCAGGCCGCCTTTGAGCAGGCGAGGAAGGGCTTTGCTAAAGAAGCGGGTAAAGGTGCAGGTGACGGAAACTGTCCTGATCTATCCGAATAGTCTCAAGGTTATGAACTATGGAACGAATTGGTGCCCTGTTGGGATGGAAAAAAAAATTAAATGTCGTAGATAAGATATACCATCAGACCAAGTCTCTGCAAAGCTACCAAAGTTTACTCGCAGTCTACCAGCAGCTTGCTGAGTTTTTTCTTTGCCGCCTCCATCATCGTCTGGGTCAAAAGTGCTGCCTCCCTTTCCTCCGGATCAGCTGAAGTCTTTGCAGGCTCCCTCCCAGTCGCAATAGGACCACCAGCCTTCCACAGAAAGACTATACTTTTCCATGTGCGGTAGAGTCGAAACTCGTTACTGGTTTCACCTGGAATCTGAGATGAAAACACCAATAAGACATCATGGTAGCGCACTCACCTGGAACTTCGGACGGATGCCAAACTTGGGTTGCAGCATGACCCGCCCATTCATACCAGAGAGTTTTCTTCCTGTAGGAAGACTCGCTCCACCCAAGCTCAACGAGGAGTTCGTTAAGTGTAGGGTTACCGGACAGTCCAGTCCTAGGTGAGTCCAGGGAGACACCAAATCTGGTGATGACAAATTGTGCTGCATTCCAGTTTCGCACCATCCCTGTTAAGGCCAAGTTAGGCTTGCCCTGGTATCGTGCAGAGGCAATCTCGTCCAAACTGAGGCCAAGGCGAGAGGCGAGAGTAGCAAATGTTGCCGGGGCTGTGATGGCATGGGCTGGTGTCGTTCCAGGAAGTAGGCGAATCCCCTCGACCGGGTCGGAGGCAGGGATCACCGGGATACCAGCGAATTGGAGATTGGCCGTTTCAGATAGGATGAGAACAAAGTGGGTATCGGGATCAAGGTCGGTTATAGCCCAGATCTGTGCATACTCTATGGTGCGCTCGTGAAACGGGTCGATAGCGTAGATTTCGCTGCCAGTATCTTGGAGCATCTGAGGGATGGAGATGTCGGCAGCAGCTGGGACAATGGAGGTAACCCGACGGTATCCATAGACACTATCCTCCCACCCCACTCCAAAGAATGGGACCCGAGTGGTCGCGATATCAGTCATAGTTGGCGAATGCAGGGCGAATTGCATGGCGAGAGGCAGTTGAGCAGCATTTTGTCGGAGGAGAGTGACAAGTGTCGGCACACTGATTGCATTAACCCCCCTACGCTGTGCCACGAAGACCTTGGCGACAAAGATCGGGTCTGTTTTGTGGGTGACAGGACGAGAGCCACTGTCGGCCATAACGATGGTGCACGAAATCACGAGTGTCTCTTCAGCGAGTAAATCGTCGGATCAGAGCTTGGATGTAACATGAAATGATATGACTCACCGGGGATCCCACGGGGCCCCTCGACGTCCATGGAAGCTCGTCAGCAACAGAAGACACCAGAAAAAAATGACAGGTGTGACAAAGGTGTGACATATCAATGATGCCGAACATGCTGATCGAGTCTTGACAGCACCGAGATCGATAATCGGATCGTGTTCATGTCGCAGCTACACCCACCCCCTCCTCCACCACAGTCTCAAGAACTACTTGAGGCCTTTCGGCTTCATTACCAGCGATACAATCAAGCAGTCAATGAAGCAGTAACCAGCCCGACAGATGAAGTTGTCCTATCACGACTGCTCGATGATCTGAGCGAGTACACTGCTTTGGTCGAAGAGGTGAGTAACCGATATTAAGATACCAGGATGCAAACTGAAACCTGGTGCACCAATCATAGCATAGGCTCGTCTTTCCCCCTGAAGAACTCGGGACACTGCAGACGAATCTTGGCCTGATGCTGAATGACTTGCAGATCGTATATCAGCAGGCAGTCGATTCTTCGCACCATGGCCATCGATCTGTGCTCAATTGGGTCCATACTGGCCGCCCCGGGAGGCCTCGTGCGGAGATCGACCCTGATTTCCTACGATTTGCGAACGAACACCGTTCTACGACAGGGATTGGGCATTTCCTGGGTCTCTCGCGCAGTACTGTCCGGGCTTCCCTCCTCAGTCAGGGCCTCGCACAGCCTCAGCCAGCACCTTTTGTCGACGAGCCCCTGGCTGGGGAGGCGGGAGACTCGGATCATGGTGATGATATCCTAGATCCCGACTATGCCGTGCCACAGGCGCTGCCCCCCGATATCGTGGATACGGCACCTTCACCGGCATCTACTGGCGATATATCCGCCATTGCCGATTGGGAGCTTGACAGTCTTCTCCTACGCCTCCGTACTCATTTTCGCCGCGCTGGTTTTAGCATGTTAGATGGGATGCTTCGGCGACTTGGGCACCGTGTTCCCCGGGATCGCATCCGTGATTCACTTTCCCGCATCGACCCCGTTCACCGTGTCTTCCAGCGCATCAGAATACGGCGGCGCCAGTATCACGTTGCTGGCCCGAATTCGCTATGGCACCATGACGGGCAACATGGTATGTACATTCCGCATTTCTCTGTTTTACACCGATGCTTATATGTGGTGTTCCACCAGGCTTGATCCGCTGGGGTGTCGTCATTCACGGCTTTATTGATGGCTACTCCCGCCTTATCACCGGTCTCCGGGCGAGCGACAACAATCGAGGTAGCACCGTTCTGATGCTCTTTCACGAGGCAGCAGGGGTGTATGGTGTACCATCGCGTGTATGTGGTGACCATGGTGTTGAGAATATTGAGATCGCAGCATGGATGGAGGAGCACTGTGGTGTCCGGCGGGGCTCATATATATGGAGCAGGCATGTCCTAATCTGCTGATCTCTGCCGAGTCCTGACCCTTTCCTCTAGAAGCATTCACAATGTCCGCATCGAACGCCTCTGGGTCGATGTCACAGCCCAGGTCGGGGCCACCTGGAGCCAGCATTTCACCATGCTTGAGCTACACCATGGGCTTGACATCAACAATGTCAACCATATCTGGCTCCTCCATCATTTATTCCTCCCGACAATCAACGATCAGCTCACATTTTTTGCCCAATCGTGGAACGAACACAGAATCAACATCCGAGATGGCCCAAACCGTTCGCCGATAGACATGTTCCATTTCGACATGCTGGTTCATGGTGCCCGTGGGCATTCCCTTGCAGCAGACCTTCCCGAAGAGGAGCTCGAGGTCTATGGTGTCGACTGGGAAGGTCTTCATGACGATGCCCTTCTGCAGTCGCAACGCGAGAACAACTCGGCAGAGGCTGGGTGGACCTCCTGGATCGGTGCTGGGCCACCAGAACATCTGAACAAGGTTCCTGTTGAATCGCCTGAAGGCCCTTTCCACCCTGACGATATCGCTGCCCTGGAAACAGTTGTCGGTCCTTGGCGTGGTCTTGCTGCAGACTCTGATGTTGTACAGATGTGGAACCATGCTCTAGCTTTTTGTCGTATCTTAAATGGTCCTCGATTTTAATTACATCTTGTTTTGATTTGCAGTAATAGATTGTGATCAACAGCCTTTCATGGACCCTGGCGACGTGATATTGAAAGAGCAAAGGAAAAAGGGTCAAAAAAGGGAGTGGTTCAACAGAAGAGGAAAGACAGGTGGTACCATAATTTAATAATGCAGTAGGCGGGAATCGAACACAAGGCTTCGAGGCTCCCCGTGGCCGACCTTGAACAGAGTCGGGGACGTAAAACCACTACACCAAGAGAGATATACAAAACCGCCATCTCACACATTCATACCAAAGAGGGTGGCCTCCCTATTGATTTTGCCAAAGGTCATACCAGTTTGACTGAGTACAAAAACAGGAGGGACAGCCAGTATCATTAAATTAGGCCAAGTCTGGTAATTAAAGTGTGCTAAGTATATTTTCCCGAGCCAGTAGATCAAAAAAAAAAATTAAGCAAAGGTGTGATTCTCAATCACATTCAGTGACTGGCAAAGGAGCCAGTGATGAATGAAGTCGCGGCGACACCGAGGCTCGTTTTCGGTATAACTAGCTTGAGCAGCAGCGAGAAGGAACGAGGCTGGAATGCGACACTCCAGGAAACAGGTGCGAAGGGAGAAGGTACCCCCCGAAAGCATGGCAGGGAGGAGAGTAGGACTTCGGGTACCAAGGTATAATGGGTCATTGTCCCCAACGAGAATTATCTGGGATAGTGGTCAGATTCTGACTGCGATCACAAAATGGTATAAGAACCCTTATATTTCCCAAGTTCGTCGGGAGATATGGGCTTCCCGAGATTGCCCAAGCGAAGCTCTGTGCCCGATAAACTGGGGAGTCGACCAAGGAATAATCGAGGCCAGGGGGAAAGTGCTGTTTTGCTGACTCGAACAGTGTAGGACAGGGGATCCCCGAGCCCATGAGGTAGTCAGAGAGGATGTCCATGATAGACTCGCCTCCCATAGCTGCTGTGATGGGACCCAACAGAGCAGGGTCGGCCACAACAGTGATGCGAGCAAGAATACTATGAGGTCCCATGACCGAAGCCATCGTCCTGCGAATCAGGGCATCTGATCCCCCTGCAACCGAACGAAGGTGCTAGAGGCCATCAGATCATCGCTCACAGAAACTGCCAGGGCTGGCTCACTTTTGTAAAAGTCCAACCATTGCGACATGCAAGGTGAGCCCCTCGAGCAGCAGCAACAACATCTATATGTGAAGGAGGCTCCGAACCAACCTGAGTGCGATAGATCATCTCAACAAAAAGGCCATCATGTGTTTGCTGATCGCGGCCAGCAACTGCTCGAATCTGTGGAGCATCGGGTTTTAGCGAGATGTGAAGCAAAAAAAGAATACTCACTTCGAGGTCGTGGAATGTGGCAAGCTGGTTGACGATGCCAGGCTCGTTAACATTCCCCATCGGTCCAGCCAACCTCCAGGCATCGAGGACAGTCTTGAACCCAGGGTGGTACTCGGCCATGAATCGAGGGGTGATAGATCGTAAATCACAGTCGTTGAGGAGAAACTGAATCAAACCAGGATCGACTGGATCAACAGCGAGGCCCTTGATGAGCCTGAGGCTCCAGAAGGCTGTAGCAGTAGCGATAGCTCGCTGCCGAGGGCCAAAGACATTCCGCTGTTGGCCCAACCCCTGTGACCGAATGAAAAGCATTGACAGCTTCTCATCGAGCCGAGGGGTAAGCCACTGGGGCCCAGTCGTCTCGAGAAGCTTCTTGTGGGCTGCATGAAAGACCTCGCGAAGCACACCATCGCCTGACGATAGGATGGTTCGGGTGCCAGGCCGATAGCTAGTGAATGGGTAGGTAAGTTAAGAAACTGTAAGCAAAAAATGCATACATGACTGCACCCTGGTCTTCGAACAGGACCCCTGTGAAGTCACCTTCGTCGACACAACGACCGATAGTTTTAATGAGGTCGTCAGCAGCCTCCTCCACTGACTCCCCTAGATAGCAAACAGGAATTAGCTGGATGGTCGTCGGAAAAGAATCAAAGCTGAACCCACCCTTGTAGAGAACTGACTGCGAAGGGATCCCATTCGTCGCCTCCAAATACACCGAGTCTTCCCTGAAGGAATCATGTACGACTCGGAGGTGAGGCTGCCAAGGTTCCTCCCACATGGTCGCTGGAAGCGAAGGTGTGTCTGAGGCAGTGATCGTAGGAGGGACCTCTCGGAGATTTGATACGACTTGTGTGCTTCGCAGGATCTAGCTTACGATTCAGCGAGGGGTTAGGAAGAGAAGAAGAAAAAATCACCCTGGTATTAGGTACACTCGCAGGTGTGGGTGTCAAAGGCAAATTCTCAAAATCATCGTCGTCGTCGTCATCGAGACCGAGATCATGATCGCTCTTGCCACAGGAGGAATCACCATCGGCCAAGGTCCACTCCTCGCGCACCCTGTCACGAGGAAACATTGTGTAGATTCGCTGCGAGAGACAGTGATGGGTGCGAGCAGTTTGACCTGGAGAAGGAAGAGCGAAGACAGCATTGAGGGTTGGCTGCCGAATGACTGGGATGTTGTCAGATTGGGAGAATAGGTTCGGGAAGAAGATTTACCGAAGTATAAGCAGAGATGATTCTGGCCCTCGAATGTTTCAATGCAGAGACCAGGGAGAGCAAACTGAACTCGATTTGCCCCAATCTCACCCAAAGTCGAATTGGGGCGAAGGGGAAGCTGCCGAAGACGAATCTGATTGTCGCTCGGGCGAGGAACCCCCCTGTTCACCACATAGAGATGGGCAAGAGGCTGATCTTCGTGAGACAGGACCGACATGTTGCTTGCAGCAATGTCCAAGCCCCTGGCACGAAGCTCGTTGGCGATATTAGATATATGGTCGGTCAACAGGAGGGATATAGAGGAGGTCTGGGAGACAACGAGGCCAAACTCCTGCATTTTAGCAAGGAAGGTATCCTTGAGGAACCTCATGAGAAAAAGGTCGGAGTCCGAGTTTGGAAGCTAGAGCTGGGTTAGAAAGCGAATTTAACAGTGGCAGAAATACGACTCGCCTGAGGAGGGAATATAACATTCAAAGTCCGAATACTTGTCTGCCCACCCGAGGAATTGAGGCAGGAGTTGATGTCAGGGGCCCGAGGAAGCCTCGGGGGAGCCACTGCATTGCTGCGAGGTCTGCGACGAGGGAGTTGAGCCTGACGAGGCTGCGAAGAGTATGTATCAGATGCAACTAGCACAGCACAGTTCAGATGCGGCACACCCCATTTAGTTTCGGCACACCTCGTTCAGATGCGGCACTCCTCAGCCACGTGACTTAGTTCGGCACATTGATGGATGGTCATGGTGTGCCGAATCTGAGCCGAGAACATGTCACGTTGTTTCCATTTCTGGCAGACTTCATTGGCCCAAAGTGCGGGGGACCGTTGTCTCCTGTGATTCATTTGCGGACCATGTGAGATCAATGCAGATATTCCATGGCTGGTACAGCTCCAGGGTGGCGCACCTGTACCGTTCACTACACTCCCGAATTTGCCTGGAAAAATTTTGTATAGCCGAGACTTGTGTCTGGTATTACACGGCTGCCTAACTATCCTAACCCAGTATCACACGGCTGCTCTTCTGCCTCCTGTTACTACACTTCCGAATCCACCTGGAAAAAATCAAAGCACTTCAAAGATTTCACTCTAGTCCAGGCAGACCAAAAGGGTATGTCAAATGAGCATCGATCAATTTCGGGCTGATATCGGAACTTGCCGGGGCGACAACGGCGTGCCAAAATGTGCCGCATCTGATTACAGTGTGCCGGATCTGAGGGAGATGTGCCGAATCTATATAAGGTGTGCCGCATCTGAACTGTGCTGTGCTAGTTGGATCTGATTAATCCCGGGCTGCGAAGCAGCCGAATGGGCGAGCCGAGCCTGATTGACAACTGAGCTCAGACTCGAGGAAGAAGAAGATGAGGGTCCCGAGAGCTGAGGTAAAGATGGGAGCTGCATTGGAAGCGACGATGGGGCGACACGAAGACTTTGATAAGGCTGAATCGGGGCTGAACTCGGCTGAAAATGGGGTGGCTGAGACGAAGGAAGAGGAGGAGCTGGCTGGGACGAAGGAGGGGAGGGAGCTGCCTGGACAAGAACAGGAGGAGCTGGATTTATAGGCTGGGAGGCTGGCCCAGGAGCAATGACAGGAGCGAGTGCATGGTTGGTACTATTAGCTGCGAGAAACTGCAAGAAGAGGTTCGCCATATTTTGGCTGTCCATTAGGTCGGATTATCTGCAGATTTTTAGTCGTATCAGGATGTGGCATGTAAAAAACTTCGCACATGCTTGGACGATAGATTGAAAGGCTGTGATTCCGAATCATTGACAATCCTCGGGACCGAGATAGACTTTGGAAACATACATTGTGTGTCTGGAGGCAAAGGTGGGACGATAGCGATTGAGAGGTGGTAATAGACAGCCTACTAGAGAGCCTTTTAAGTATTCGACATCTGCCGAGCCAGGTTGAGTAACCGAACCATGGGTGACCCGATTGGGAATCATTGCCTCGCTAAGCAAACCCAGATCAAACCACAGCCATTGGCCGAACCACCAGGTCAATGACTGCCCAACCACAGGCTGCCTCAGGTAAACTAAAGGTTCGCCAGAGGTTCGGCTGCTGAGCAGAGGTTCGAGTGCCAGACTCCGGGTTCGAAGTTCCGACATGCTGTCATGTTCGGCTACTCGATCAACTTCCGATGCAATGTTCCAAACTAAAGCTCGAATATTTAATGAGAAATCATGTCATAGTCCGCACTGTGAGTCATAGTACTAGCAAGACACTTCGAGTAGAAGTTGAGTAAAAGTCTGGATGAAGTTTGAGCTGCAAGAAAAATGACTTTACAACATGCCTTGATGTGGTAAGTGGGAACATATGAGCCTAAGTGCACATCGAGTGTGGCAAAAATTCTGGTACCAAAACTGGCAGATTCAACAAAAATGGCACGAGCTGGCAGAAAGTCGCCATGCCCGCCATAACCACCATGCATGCCAGCGATCTGCCAGCTCTGCCAGCGAGAAAACATTTTCCTGATGCAATTGGTTGTAGCGTCTGTTTATAAGAGACTAGTGGTTCGTATGGAGTTGAACGCCTGGTAACCCTTCGAATTACCAACTTGTTGAAATGTGCTCAGAGTCATAGCCCTTGTCTGTGCGCGCGATTGTTCTCGGTGAGTCCATTCAAGTATTTGTTCAAAGTTCAGCGCTAACCGTCTTTCTTGCTAGACGAGCGCTATGCGCACGATTCGATAAGTGTATCAATTCAATGTCCTACCAATTGACTCGGTCTCTAGGGAGTCAACGCTTTGCGCGCACCGGATCCGATGGGCGCAGTCAGTCCTTCCTTCCGGTTAGTCTTTGCTTCAACTTGAACGGAGGTTTGCGCGTGTCGCTATCGAGTCGTAGTTAGTCTCTCTTGACAAACCCCCTCGCTCGTACCTCGTTCTGAGGTCTGTTAGTTACCGCGCCCTGATTACCGTTGACAGATCTTATTATGTAATGATGGCGATGCTTGCGCAAATACTGAGCACCTTGGACGCGTTTTTGACGCGTTAGGGTTTTAGAAATCCCTCTACTATGCTTGGTTGCACTTTCAACCACTCCCGAAGTGAGCCTGATTTTTCTTCATATTTCTATAGCCACCCACCGTTAAATTTGCTCCATGGCCCCTAAATGAGCCTGCCGATGGTCATTTATGGATGCGAGGCACCCCGGTGAAGAATCAACTCCTTAAATCGTTTAATTATCATCTTGGGAGACTCGTCACACACAATTTCATATTTAACATGAACAGCATCGCGGCCGACACGTCCAAGTCGCGTCGTTTGGCTATACACGTGACTGTTGCCGCCTTCCTAAACGAGCCTGCTTACATAACAAGGTCGATCAACAGTAACGATGGCGCGATAGCTAACAGACTAAGTCGTAGTGAGCTTCGTCACTTCGTAGGATGTGGATCTTCGTCATTTGATAGCAGATCT
Source organism: Mycena belliarum (assembly GCA_029282135.1). NCBI lineage: Eukaryota > Fungi > Basidiomycota > Agaricomycetes > Agaricales > Mycenaceae > Mycena > Mycena belliarum. The sequence continues at coordinate 11,571 of JARJCN010000151.1, forward strand.
TCGTCATTTGATGGCGTAAATTCGTGGGATGAGGAATAAGCGAAGCCAAGTTCGTAGGGAGCCATCGCTTGTGTGAGAAACTGTGCAAGCTCGTGAGGAGAGGCTGCAAGTTCGTCAGAAGCCCAAATTAGGCAGCCGCCTGATCCGGGATGATGTGGCGATGCACCCTCTTCTTTCATCCCACCACCATCCCCAATACCCAACGTCCGCGGTCAAGCACGCACTGACGGCCGGGGACGGACGACGCCCCTGGGAAATCATGCGAGGGACTCAGGACTGCACGAATATGTTATCGAGGTGTGTGGCGTTCAGCAGGGTTGGAGGCTGGCTGTCTTGCGAGGGCTCGCGATGCGGGTGCTGCATGCACCTTGCCTGCGAGGGGTGGGGGCACACACACGGGCCGAAGGCTGTCCTCCCCCTCGTGGTTTTTGTCGTGCGCGCTCGCCACCATGTAGCACACCGCGCAGCGCTGCCCGCGCGTCCCGTGCAAACTGCGTGCGGTGAGTCTATTCTATGGCTTTCTTCCCACGCACGCTGACCCTCTTTTTTGTTTCGTTGTCGCTCTCGCACTCCCCATCGGCCGTATCACTCACATTCCCGCTCTTCTGCGCACAGCTCGAGCCGCACGCGCACGCAAGGCTGCGGTGTGCAAACCCCAGCGGCGCGCACGGACTTAGCGTCGGGTGGTGCGGCCAGAGTCTGCGCCGCTAGCGGCGGCATGCTCCAGCTCCTCGAGCGCGGGCCGGGCGGTGTATGCGCGGAGGCGGCGCGCGCAGACAGGAGCGTCGGCCGGTGCGGTGTTTTCCCGGACGTGGCACGCACGGACTTGGGCGTCGAACAATGGAGCGGGAGCCTGCGCGCGGACCTGCGTAGCATGTCCCGATTGCTGCAGAGCGAGCGGGGCCTGGGTGGTGTCCGCGCGGAGTTGAGCGCCGGCGATGCGGGAGCCTGCGTCGGATCACGGCGGCGTGGGCGGGGTGGCGGCGCGCGCGGACTCGAGCACCGCGGCGGACGCCAGCGAGCGTGTTTGGGCCGCGCAGACCGCGGCGCAGACCGCCGCTCCAGCCTCCGAGGCCGCAAGCACGCGCCGAGTGGCTCGGCGGGAGCTCTGCCGCAGCCCACGAGAGCGGCGGCGCGAGCGGGGCCTGGGGGATGTTTGCGCGGAGGCGCCGGCCTGCGCAATTCGGGCGTCGCGCGGTAGCGGCGGCGGTAGTGGCACGACACGCATACGACGCATCTCCGTGCGACTCGCCGCCGCCACGAGCGTACAGGGGTGTACGCTCGTCGCTGCACACATATGGGAACGGCTTGCCCGCTCCGCGTTTCTTGCGCGGACAGGAGCCCTAGTCGTGTCTGCATCGCGCGGAGGGGGTACACGCCGCATGGGCGGGCGCGCGTTTGACAGCGCGTACGACGCGCTGCCGCCGCTTTTTCGCGCTGCCGGGAGCACTGCTGCTTCTTGCGCGTGGGGGCGGCCACCATAATCAATAGCTACTTACATAGTTACTCTGTAAGCTCTGAAACCATATATTTCTCATATCTTCGACAGATGTTTCCCCAGTCAGCCCATCTCCCTTTTGGCGGTCTCCATGTTGTGCTCTGCGGCGACTTTGCACAGCTTCCACCTGTCGGCGATCGACCGATGTACGGACCACCTTCACCTGGCTCTGCTCAAAGCGTGGACGGATCAATACTCTACAAACTCTTCAAGAAAAGCGTCTGCCTCAAAGTCCTCCATCGTCAGTTAGGTGAAACTCCGGATCAAATTGCCTTCAAGACCCTTCTGAAGCATGCATCTCACGGCGGCCTAACTCAAGATGACTGGGATTTTCTGAACAAGTGATCTTCAAGCAAACCTCTCGGCTGCTGAAAGGGCCTTATGGGCCATATACTGTGCAAAAAGTTTTTTTGCCAACTTACAGCAAATCCTGAAAAAATCATTAGCAACTTTCCAGTGAGTGACAACTTGACAAAGTGCAAGAGGTACAACATATCTTCAGGCAATTGCAACTACAACTGTCTAGGATGGCAACTTGGTCAATACAACATTGATAGGCTCTACAACTTGGTACTTGCTAAGTTGCAACTTGCTTTTCACCCGAGGACAACTGCAACTTCCCAGGATGCAACTCCAACTTTCCATTGCTGCAACATGAAGCTCACTCAGCCGCAACTTCAATCTTTTGTTTGCTCTGAATCCCGCCCTTGGCGACTCAGACCTTGCTTGTCTTGATAAGTTGATCTAAATGTCGAATGTGATATGTTGAAGCGGCTGATATAGATTGTGATACTCGGATTGTGATACTCAGTAGTAGCAGGTTTTTACCGGGTGCCAGGGCGAGGTGGCAGGATTGCCTTGCCAAAGCAAGGTAACAAATGGCGGTCCCTGTTCCTGGATTATTTACATAAATTGTTCATTTATTCAAGTGAGAATGTTTCGGAGCTCGGACCAACCTGATCATTGACAATCAGCAGGATTGTAATTCGAAACGGAGACCTGGAGCCTTAGGTACCAAGAATCCCGATAACAGTCAGAATCTTGATTACTGTACTATTACGACCGGATGTTCAGGTGACGGGTGACAGTGGCCCGTGAACTGAACAATTTTGGTCCTGGTGACGGTGACATTGGGAAAAATAAGCTCAAAAACACGAAAACTTCTGGTCCGGCAAATGCCGGAGGTCCATTTATGGTAATTTGATGTGATTGCCGAAAATTGAACACCAAGGAAAGTGAACACCTCCGGTGACGGGTGACATGCTGTGAACATTCGGTCGTAATAGTACAGTATCAAGCACAGCCACCCTTAACAACGGTGTAAGCTCTACCATCACACAGCCACTCGTAGAGCTTACACCGTTGATTCAGATTTGGCTCCCTGTTATCTCTCTCTCCTCCCTTATACCTGGGGAGCCTTCTATCCTACCCCTTATTACTTTCTATGGAGCCCGATTTGCTTTCAAAACAGAGAAAAAAAGGGGAAGAAGCCACTCTTTTTGTTTTTGACATTCCATTTTAGGAACACCCAAAATGATTCTTTGCGCGCGCGCGAGGTCGAAGCAGGTGCCTCCCTCGTGCCTGATCTGAAGCACGCTGCAGCACACAAGGCTGGCGACGGGCGTGCATTGCGCGTGCAATGTGCGTGCTCCACTCTGGGATGTCGAACACGAAGCACAAGATGGACAAGGCCCTTGGCGGGGTCAGGTATTGAAGACATATTGAGAAGAAGGGAGAAGTAGGACTTCAGGTTGTGTATTTCATAGTGCATAATACATGAGCTTTTATACTACGTGCTACGTGTACCTAGTAATATTGATTCAGTCATACCAATAAGGATGACGAGTCCATTCGAACCATCGGGGTCCCGCCGGATGGATCCGGTGGCTACCACGGTTTGCTACTCCAACAGACTATGCCAGAGCCTTGCCTCGAGCGCCGGAACGGAGTTGTGCACAAACACGCCTGCGTAATGTGTCACGGCATGTACAAGAATTTAGCAAGGCACAAGCTTCAAATTGTTGTAGTGTCTGTTTATAAGAGACTACACCGCCTGAGGCGCGGGAGGGGACAGCGGGAGGGTGTGCAGCATGCGGGGCGGGTCATGGAAGTGGGTGAGGGCGAGGGCATCCGCAATCAATGAGTGAGAGAGGGCCTTGTTGCAGGATCACACGGACAGTCTTGCTCAGGAATCAACATATTATCATGTACTGTACATACCTTAGAAATTATAAAATACTTGACTGGCCGGGTGCGTGTAAGTCATTATATGTACAAAGGAACTGCCATAGTGCCGGCTGATTATCAGCCGTCATTATCTGGGCTCACGCGCAAGAGAATGGTGAATTGAAGCGAAGTTTAGGCAGCACAAGACGAAGATCCATCAGATATATTCTAAACTGAAGCTAAACAAACTTAGTTTGTGCACCTTTGTACGCATCTTATCTTCGGGGAGGTTCTGCTGCCCAGGAGCACCGTGATTTTTATATCTCTAACGTTGGGCATCAATCTCAAATAATCTGGTATGATAGGTTCTGGGCATCAATCACGACACCGCGGTTGCAGCCAGGTTCCGGGATGTTCCGATCACTCGCCTGATCTTTCCCACTGCCAGCGTGGCAGTCTTTCCTTCGCGCACGACATACTTCTCGTCGTTCTCAATCCTCGCCGGCCCCCCTCGGGCCATGTCTAGTGATCCTTTGGGCCTCGCTCCAGACAACCAGATACACAAAGATAAAGCCGGAATGCCCGTCCTTTCAATTATGCAAGAGCAATGCGAGAGTCTACAGTGCAATAGATGTCCATGCCCCAGTTCCGGTCATCCGCCATGACATCCAGGTCCGTCAGAGCTGTGCGCATTTCCTCTACCTCCTTGTCGTGATTGACATAGATCCCAGCATCCCTTTCCGCAGCAGAATTAGCGAACTCTGTGTAATTGACCGTGTCTGGATCGTTGGTGAGCTCATCGAGAGGAGGAAGATCTTCATTGGAATCTACGCCATATGATGGATCCAAAGCAGTCTGAAGGTCATCACCGGGGTCACCCGTCCAATACCCACGGTTGATAGCCTTCTCCCGGCTCAGCTCGTAGATGGCGTGGGGAGACTTGTTACCGGCGGTCCGTAGCTTGTGAAAATTCCAAGACTTCAAGGTTTCATCGAGTGATGCTTGAATTCTCGGTTGGTATACGATGTATAGGCATACACGATCGATGGCCGACTCCATATCAAGTAGGCCCGTCTCCACGAGGTATGCGAAGATTTCGCGAAAAACCTGGAGAGTGTCCTTACGAACGTCTCTCCAGCCGCGCTCCATGCGGATATTCTGTGTGGAGCTGTTCGAGTCCGATTAATGGTGGGCTGGCTGGAATCGAGAATCACCTGAGAAGTGCTCACCGACCGCGAAGGAATGCTCTGTGAAGGGCACCGCGCTTTGCAATCATCTGGCGCTCGACACCGTTATTTTCTTTGCCAAAATCGCCCCGCATCCGGCTGGGCCATCCATATATCCGAACTGCCTGGAGAGATAAAGCTGTAACAGTCGTGGAGCGCTTGTTGTTACAACAGACGAGATAGATCATCAGGCGACTATGGCCATCAACACAGCCGTGGACGTAGAAACCCCAAGGTTTGAGTTTCTCATTCCCATCCATATGCCAGAGAGCGTTAGCGCCGCGTACACGGTATACTCTGCGCTTTATAACACCGTGCCAGCTAAATGTGGTGATTCAGGCATTTGAACTATAAATGTGTGAAGTACATACCGGACAATCACTCCTATCATATCTACGCGGCGAAGACTCTCCTGGATGCGAGCCAGAGGGAGATGAATGTCCTTGGCTTCCAGATGACCCAAGATAATAGCACTGCCAGCTAACGGGTGTCTCAGGGATATTTCGGCGACCCGTTCATCCAGTAGCTCGTCACTGATGTCGGTGAAATCGCGCCGTGCTGATGAGAGACCAGCCCGCTCAAGATGATTATAGAGTGTTCGTCGGACGACTCGGACCACCCCCATCGCATCTGCAACGGCGTCCCATGTATTCCCCATGGAATGCAGCTCAATAGCTCTATCCAAGCCGACTCTTGTGCCAATATTGCGAGGTGGAGGAGGCGCTTGCTGGAAGTGTTCCAAGGTAGCACCTGTGGAGATAACGACCTCTTTTAACTTGTCGATCTCTCCAGGTTCGAGCCACGAGTCTTCTATATGGGTGAGGACATAGTGGATTGCATGTAGTTGTCGGAGAGCACGCTCCACTGCAAACATCTCGACATTTGGCATAGAGTCGATGGTGAACTGGGTCTCCTGAAGTATGCGAGCGGCATGGAGAAGGAAGGAGTTCGTAGGATCCGGCTCTCTGTGTCTGCGAGCCATGGAGGTCAAGAGGACGCGCGTTGCTGTTTAGGCTCAAGGCTTTTGCCAAATGAACCGGGCCGCGGCTCAGGATCTCAAGCTGTCGGGGCATGTTCAAATCAGATATTTTTTTATTTCAAGAATTTGAGCATCGGATACAGATTAACTAAATAACGAGCGACTACAGGAGTTCAATTGAATTTACTGTTAAGGGTCTTGGTGATAAAGTCGCATCGCCGCTGCCAGTCGGGGGGCATGTCGACATTCTTATCGGGATGGTACACCTGCAGTGTGTTTAATTATCGTGACGCGACACGAACTTGAATGGATCAGCTCACAAGAACAACCTGATGATACAGAGCACGATTTGACGGACGCTCGGAGACGCTGTCCCACGACAGTCTACGTGCAGGTATCGGGTGCGGAAAGTCCTCCAAGATACGCTGAATGAGGTTGCGGCGGGTCGGAAGGCCGGCAAGATGCTCTGCGCCGGTTGGGGGATCCTCTGGGGATGCAGCGGTATGTTGCGAATACGGTGGAGGTGCTGTGCTGGAGCTTGCACCAGAGTTCTTGTACGTTGGACGGGGCTTGGGACGCGGTTTTGGCCGGGGCGAATCCTGGGTCGGAGGTGGAGCTGATGGTGCGGGCTTATCGTACGGACATTCACGCTGAGGTCGACTCTCTGGGTATGGGAATTTGGGGCGGGGTGATGGACGTTGCTCTTGTTCGGATTCATCTGTGTCGGACGCGGGTCCTTTCCCATCACCTTTGGCAAACTTCTGGCAATCCGTGTCAGCTACGGCAAGTGATTAGCTGCGCACGCCATAGTACGGAGATACTAACTCGGTTCGAACTCGTAGACAGAGGAACCCTGGGACATCGTGTCACTGTCGGTGTCTTGACTTATATCAGATCTCTCGTCAATGTCGGAGAAGTTGTATCTAATTGCCAAGGATATCAGAAATCTATACATGCTTAGGAGGTGGAGCTGTACTGTGAGCCTTGAGCGCTCTTTTTGCTCCGAGTATCGTAGCCAGCGCCCCCAGCGGCATGTCCATCCTTCTCCGTCTAAGGGAGAGGTACACTCAGCTCTCAGGTGATCGAAATAAGGAACGGCTCACCGTATCAGGGAATTTCTTCTTGCCCTGCGCCTGGGCGATGGCATGTAAGTGTATGCTTTACAAGAACTTCCACCTTACCTTCGTATAGTTCGTCATCTTTGTGGCAAGTTCACCACAAAAAGTACCCAACAGCGGGTGCAGGGAATAGTAGGATGGATCGCTCGGGGGCAGGATATCTAGCAAGGGGATTACGACCTTGTTGAGAAAGCCATCGATGCCATGCGGTCCTAGAAGCAAACTCGAAACACGGATTGAACGCGCTGCGGTGATACTCCCAAAGTCTGCCTCAAGCGAAGATGCGAAAGCTTCTACCCCATCACGCCCAACGAGGAGGTTGAGGACCACGAGACGGTCTGAGGCATCTGCCTCCTACCCCACAACGGTCAGCAAAAGCCGACAGATCAAGAATGCCAACTCACTCCGAATTTGTGACGGGCCTTCCCCAAGACTTCCTGAAGCTCAGCAAACCCACGCGGATCATACTTGGTGCGTGGAACAGTCACACGGAAGTGGAGAAGAGCGGAATGAATGGGCGTAGCGAGAGCGTCAAGGATCGCAATGAAGGCGGCGAGATCAGCGTCTAGCAGCTTCGGAGTCCACTCAATAGTGGTGATGTAAAGCCGGTGAAGGAAATCGATGAATGGTTGGAGACCCTGTGGACCAAGACGGAAGTATTCAGCAACGCGCTCGGCATAGTCCGCGTCACCTGGTTCCCCGAAGCTGATGATGAATTTAAGTTCGGGAAACAGCTCATCGGCCGCGATATCAAAGACGTGGGCAGGGGTCCACGAGCTAGAGCTTGCCGGCGACTCTAATCGTTCAAGGTATCAAAGCGTGCGAGGGAGGATATCAAGCGCTCGCGTATGAGGATCAAGCATTCGAAGCGGCCACTTGAGGAGGCAGCATTAGCGAAACCACGGCACGATTGATTGCCTTGGAACGTACCCATGGCTCATCTGTCTTAGGTTTGGTGATATTCAGAGTCAGCCGAAAGACATCTGCAATGACAGAAGCTACACTTTTCGGTGCTAGAACATTGTGAGACAACGCCCAGCACATGGTGTTGATAAGAAGGGCGTACCATCTGGCTCGTTGAGCCAGTCATCCGTGGGATAAGAGCCAATGTCGGGCTCGGTCGAACCCATTGGAGGGTCCTTCAGCCAGAAATGAGCGAGGTAGTTGATATAATGAGCACCAAACGTACCTTGGAGACGAAGGGGTGCTGTTAAGATAGCGGTGAGGGCAAGCGAAATAATAGGAGGAACACTTAGGGCTTACAGACTGTTCATCGTCCGCGTCGGAATCCGAAGACCCGGTGTCCGTGTCATCGATGTCGAGTTTCAGGTTCGGCGACCACCGGGAAGGGGAAATGAAAATGCAGCGCTTAAACATCTTCTCCTGACGATGGTTCAGCACGGACCTGTGGAGCTTCAACACGAAGTATACAGCAGAGTGAGGCAGTAAAAAAAGACGCACCATTCAAGATCCTGGAGGCCAAAGTCCCCTGCAGCTTTGTGCGGAACCAAATATGGGCGTGCACCACGGGAAACTGACTTCTTCGACAGCAGCACGAAGCCGTACATGCTGAAGCGTTTTTCCTGTATGGCGGGGAGCATTGAGTACTTATCGGTAATGATAATCTCGATATCTTTAGCGGTCGACGAAGGGGGGAATTCAACAGGCTGGATGTGCCCGCAGCGATACAAAGAAGTAATCCTGTGGTCGCGAATCAGCGCTAAATGACGGCCCAATAGTTAGATTAGTATTGAACCCTTACTTTGCGGAGTCTCATGCGATAGGTCTCTGCGTAGACGCCTGCAGGCTTCTCGACTAGGACGAGGGTGAACTTGACAGGCGGTTTTAAAGACGCGGCGCTACCGCCATTGCCGGTGTTGGTACGCTTGACAGGGCCTTCGTCCTTCGGGCGAGCCTTGCGTTTATCTGGGCGTGGTGCCAGTCTCGCCCACGACTCAATGTGGATCTTAAAATCGTTGTTACATGGTACGGCGGGCGCTAAAATAGATTGATATACCTTGGACGAGGGGTCGAGCACCTCATGGATCTGCCCCATCTGGCGCTGCTGGCGCAATCGAGCAGATTCTGTGAAAAAGCCTGCTGGCGCCTGAGGCTTCTCTTTGGTTGGCGCTGAGGCTGAAGACTGGATGATCGGTGAGCGAGATCACATATCAGCGATAATCCATCTACCTTCGCGCTTGTATCAAACGAAGGCGTAGATGATTCGGTCGTGGAATCGGGCTTTGAGTCGAAGTGCTGCACACCATAGCAGCCGCTGGAGGCGTAGCCTCGGGTGGGAGCGGGCGGGACTCGGGCTGAGCTCAGCGGAGCTGGGCGGCGTCGGAGGCGGAGGGCGGCGGCACGGCACGGAGTGGTGAAAAGCAAGGATGATGATGCTATGCTATGCGTGGCTGCGACATGCTAACCAAACAACCGCGCTTGGCCTAATGCGGAGCGCGGTGTGGGGGTGCAGAATGCACCGCCACACCGCAGACGCAGACGAGTCCTAGGGCCTCCACGAGCTCGATTGGGACGCCATCGGCAGGGAAGAACTTGCGGCAGGAGCCATGAAATTTGCATTCGCCACTGTGACAATGGCTAAGGTCGGACCAGACGACCATTCTGCAGGAAATTGATCAGTAGCGACGCAATGAGAACCTGTGCACATACCTTGAGTAGAATACGAGCTTGCAAAGACGGAGATGGGGATGAGCCTGGAAAATATGAGACAGGGCTTTGAGCGCAATGCGAGACGAGAACGATTCACGGTGGTGTGAGTGAAGGATGTGGGGGGGAGAAAGCAAGAGAGACTTGTCTCGAAACGAAGTGAGTGTCGCCGGTATGACAAGAAAAAAAACGGATGCTTTCAATCCGGGGATGGCGGGAGTATACCGGGCTCGTATCGGGAATTGAACCCACCGTTCTTGGTGCGCGTTTACCATATTATTGGGCCTGGGCAGTGCGGTCGCTAACGGTTTGACATCGGATGATTGAGGATCGGGAGCGGCTGCACCCAAGCAAGGTCAAATGTAGCCGCGTGAATCGCGATTTGAGCCTCTAAGCACCAGAAAGCGTGGATGCACATCCCCGATTTGTTGGCATGGCAGTGTAGACTCTCGCATTGCTCTTGCATAATTGAAAGGACGGGCATTCCGGCTTTATCTTTGTGTATCTGGTTGTCTGGAGCGAGGCCCAAAGGATCACTAGACATGGCCCGAGGGGGGCCGGCGAGGATTGAGAACGACGAGAAGTATGTCGTGCGCGAAGGAAAGACTGCCACGCTGGCAGTGGGAAAGATCAGGCGAGTGATCGGAACATCCCGGAACCTGGCTGCAACCGCGGTGTCGTGATTGATGCCCAGAACCTATCATACCAGATTATTTGAGATTGATGCCCAACGTTAGAGATATAAAAATCACGGTGCTCCTGGGCAGCAGAACCTCCCCGAAGATAAGATGCGTACAAAGGTGCACAAACTAAGTTTGTTTAGCTTCAGTTTAGAATATATCTGATGGATCTTCGTCTTGTGCTGCCTAAACTTCGCTTCAATTCACCATTCTCTTGCGCGTGAGCCCAGATAATGACGGCTGATAATCAGCCGGCACTATGGCAGTTCCTTTGTACATATAATGACTTACACGCACCCGGCCAGTCAAGTATTTTATAATTTCTAAGGTATGTACAGTACATGATAATATGTTGATTCCTGAGCAAGACTGTCCGTGTGATCCTGCAACAAGGCCCTCTCTCACTCATTGATTGCGGATGCCCTCGCCCTCACCCACTTCCATGACCCGCCCCGCATGCTGCACACCCTCCCGCTGTCCCCTCCCGCGCCTCAGGCGGTGTAGTCTCTTATAAACAGACACTACAACAATTTGAAGCTTGTGCCTTGCTAAATTCTTGTACATGCCGTGACACATTACGCAGGCGTGTTTGTGCACAACTCCGTTCCGGCGCTCGAGGCAAGGCTCTGGCATAGTCTGTTGGAGTAGCAAACCGTGGTAGCCACCGGATCCATCCGGCGGGACCCCGATGGTTCGAATGGACTCGTCATCCTTATTGGTATGACTGAATCAATATTACTAGGTACACGTAGCACGTAGTATAAAAGCTCATGTATTATGCACTATGAAATACACAACCTGAAGTCCTACTTCTCCCTTCTTCTCAATATGTCTTCAATACCTGACCCCGCCAAGGGCCTTGTCCATCTTGTGCTTCGTGTTCGACATCCCAGAGTGGAGCACGCACATTGCACGCGCAATGCACGCCCGTCGCCAGCCTTGTGTGCTGCAGCGTGCTTCAGATCAGGCACGAGGGAGGCACCTGCTTCGACCTCGCGCGCGCGCAAAGAATCATTTTGGGTGTTCCTAAAATGGAATGTCAAAAACAAAAAGAGTGGCTTCTTCCCCTTTTTTTCTCTGTTTTGAAAGCAAATCGGGCTCCATAGAAAGTAATAAGGGGTAGGATAGAAGGCTCCCCAGGTATAAGGGAGGAGAGAGAGATAACAGGGAGCCAAATCTGAATCAACGGTGTAAGCTCTACGAGTGGCTGTGTGATGGTAGAGCTTACACCGTTGTTAAGGGTGGCTGTGCTTGATACTGTACTATTACGACCGAATGTTCACAGCATGTCACCCGTCACCGGAGGTGTTCACTTTCCTTGGTGTTCAATTTTCGGCAATCACATCAAATTACCATAAATGGACCTCCGGCATTTGCCGGACCAGAAGTTTTCGTGTTTTTGAGCTTATTTTTCCCAATGTCACCGTCACCAGGACCAAAATTGTTCAGTTCACGGGCCACTGTCACCCGTCACCTGAACATCCGGTCGTAATAGTACAGTAATCAAGATTCTGACTGTTATCGGGATTCTTGGTACCTAAGGCTCCAGGTCTCCGTTTCGAATTACAATCCTGCTGATTGTCAATGATCAGGTTGGTCCGAGCTCCGAAACATTCTCACTTGAATAAATGAACAATTTATGTAAATAATCCAGGAACAGGGACCGCCATTTGTTACCTTGCTTTGGCAAGGCAATCCTGCCACCTCGCCCTGGCACCCGGTAAAAACCTGCTACTACTGAGTATCACAATCCGAGTATCACAATCTATATCAGCCGCTTCAACATATCACATTCGACATTTAGATCAACTTATCAAGACAAGCAAGGTCTGAGTCGCCAAGGGCGGGATTCAGAGCAAACAAAAGATTGAAGTTGCGGCTGAGTGAGCTTCATGTTGCAGCAATGGAAAGTTGGAGTTGCATCCTGGGAAGTTGCAGTTGTCCTCAGGTGAAAAGCAAGTTGCAACTTAGCAAGTACCAAGTTGTAGAGCCTATCAATGTTGTATTGACCAAGTTGCCATCCTAGACAGTTGTAGTTGCAATTGCCTGAAGATATGTTGTACCTCTTGCACTTTGTCAAGTTGTCACTCACTGGAAAGTTGCTAATGATTTTTTCAGGATTTGCTGTAAGTTGGCAAAAAAACTTTTTGCACAGTACTCGTCATCACAAAAAGTAACCGGAAACTCTCTTATTTTAGCCACAGTTTGTATATTTATATTGTTCTAACAACACTGACAAATCGAACAGGATGTCCTGACACCAGTGAGGTTGTTTGAAGCATCAAAAACAACTGGTATTGGCCCAGAAAATGGAGAACTTGATGGGACATCAATTTTCCCAATATGTTTGAAAACAGCCAGGACCAGCCAAACTGTGATGGATGAACAAACCTGTTAGTGAATTAAATATGTCCTTTCAGTGTAGCAGAGTGTCCCAAATGCAAAAGAACCACCAATAATCAATCAATGCAGAGAGCTCAGGCCATTCTATTCCGGGGATGTGGCACACAGGCAATGTTCAGTTGGACTGTTCAGTTGAAAAAATCAATATGGTGTCCTAGTCCCTCATTTCTCCGTGAAAGTCACTATGTCTGCCTCATGAGTGATGAAAGATGATTGTGGATAGCTACTAGACCACCCTTGGTCCCCAGAACCCAGCAAAAACGCGAAATTGAGTTCTGAGGACCTTTCAGGTTTATCCCCATCTTTAAATGCGCACAACGTCTTATATCACTACTGCAAGTTGCTAGTAAGGGTACGGGATGCTAAAGAACCTATCCCATCACTTTTTGGACCTTTGTCCATGCTCAAATATTTTTTTCGACAGCTTTCTTCCAATGCACGGTGAAATTACGTGATTTCACCAAGCACAACTGATATTTCGGTGGCTTTATACAGTACCAACAGACAGATTCCTCTCAAATAAAATTTGCATTCAAGGGACAATATGCATAGGTATTCCCTGCCAATTGGTTGCTGCGCTACAATCACGTAATCGAGCACGATAAAGAGCACGATAAAACAATTTCCGGTTACTTTTTGTGATGACGAGTATATGGCCCATACAGGTGGCCCGAAGGTCAGCGCCGACGACGCGGGTGGCCTCGAAAACCACGTGTTCCTTTCCAAAGGCGCCAAGGTTATGCTCACTCGGAACCTTTGGCCGGACAAAGGTGCATCTGCGCAATCAATGATTCCACTCTATCTCTTACATCACCTCCAAGGTGTTGTTAACGCGACCGTTGGTACTGTTGAAGACGTTATCTGGACACCCGGTTCCACCACAGTCTGGGGCTATGATCCATCAAGAACGGACCTTCCGCTGGCCGTCCTCGTCTCGTGCCCGACCTACACCGGCCCAACGATGTGGAGGACCGAACCTCGCCCAAACTTCCCCGACGGTGTCCCCATCGCGTACCCATACCGCCCGTCAAGAGCAACTTCGACTGCGGCGGCAAAAGGATGTCTCGCACTCAAATCCCCCTCCGCCTTGCTTGGGCTGTCACCGTCCATAAATCTCAAGGGCTCACACTCAAGAAGGTGAAGTTGGGTTTGGGTAAGAGGGAGTTTGCCAGCGGGCTTACTTTTGTTGGGCTTTCTCGGGTCAAGACAATCGACTCTCTTATGATTGTTGGGCCGTTCGACTATTCACGTGTGAAATGCCTGGCGGGCTCGAACTACCAGTTCAGATTGCAGGACAACGCACGTAGATACCCTATTGTGATGAACTAGACTACAATGCTTACTCTGTATGCTTCGCGAGCACCCCGCGCCTCAGCGGATCCATATTATACCTGTACTGGGCAAGTAGGCTTAGATTCCAGCGCGCTCACCTTCTTACGGGCTGGGTGAGCCAGGACCATGCATAGATGCGGGGCCACGCACCAATATCAATGAGGCCCCCTTCCTTTACCTTGCAAATGAACTGGAAAAATGATTAAAGCACGAAATGAGTAGGGACATGGGTACCTCGAGCAACAATTCAGCCTGTGATCGATTGATCACTCGAGCGTTTGTCCGAAAGCCGTGATCCGCGCTCTGCCTGCGACTCCGAGCGCCAAACGAGCGCTAATCCGGAAATCGATTATTGCAGGCCCGGTGGAGTGCTAACTAAATCAAAAAGTGAGCCGCCCGCTTGGGGAGATCACCTATATATACAAAGCAATGATACAATTTGGACATCCAATTGCGCGGAAAGAAATATCCCATTTACATTGCACAAATGCCTTCCGCGTAGGAAAACTGTGGCCATATATGGGTAGATAGCAAACACGTGAGCCGAATATCACTGGCCTCGCAGCGCGGAAAAGAGCCCACAGCACGCGCCCAAGCTGGACGCAAGAGGGTCTCCGAGTCATAAGGGTTTGCGCACATCAGCGACAAGAAAAACTCAAGGATCGGAGGACGTACCTCAACGCCCGGCTCGAATAGACAAGTGTTCTGCTGCAATGTTGAACACGCAAGGGACAATACATCTGCTGCTCTCTGTGCGGGTCAAACGGTCAATGGCGAAAAGTATGTGTGTGGCTATATAGCGTTTCAAGTCCTGGTTGAATCGGACTGCGCTAATCTTTCGGCCTGCCATTTACGTGGGTGTCCGTTCGACGCGCGCACGGACTTCCATGTGTTCGTCGGCGCGGGGAATACTCTGAGCTGTGCGCTCGGCTAGATACACCACTTAATGCAAGAAATCCTCCCTCCATGCGGTCACGTTTTGTATTGCGATAAGCGTGGGACTCTGAGAGTTTGAACAAACAGAAAAGCGAGCAACAGGGTAGGGACACAGCCAATGAGCCAAAAACGATGAGCGACCAGAGCGACATACTCGTGGAGGAAAAAAGGCTGTCACATTTGCGGGTGAGTCCGAGAATGTCGACACATCACATTGAGGTTTGGATGATGTGGGGGGGAGCAGAGAGCGGCGGAGACAGCCTGAGAGCAACTAGTACGTGTGGAAGAGCTGGAGCGCCCCGGAGAAACGAGAATTCAAGTTGCGTACCTGTCGCGGTGAGAGAGGAAGCAAAGTGCTACAGATCTCCCAGGGAATTCCCGGAAAGGATCACGCGATATACATGTTTTCTTTTCTTATTTTTGGTAGGAGCCAGGGTTAGTTGTCGTGTCAATGCTCAGTCCGTGTTGTAGGAAAGCCGGCAAGGGTGGACTGCGGCTGAGTCAGCCGCGGACCCAGCCCTGATCACGTGACAGGAGACAAGCGCACACCTTTTGAAACGGCGCGCAGACTGCACGGAGGGCGTCGGTTCTCCGGACTTGAGCTTGATCGGTGCTGTTAGATCAGTGCCCCGGAGGCAACGGCGGGTGATGGGAATGCGGCGGTGCGGGATGTCCTGATGGCAGGCGGGCGCTAGCGCATAGGCGGGCGCTTTCCGGGGATTTGGGTGAGGCAAAGGGGCAGGAGGATGGGGTCTCATCAGCTACGTCTCTATAACCAATCAGCAGATAGGGGACAGAGGTAGGTAAAGGTACACACGAAGTTGTGAGCTGTATTACATTTACGAGGAGTTAGGGCCACTTGTGGCCATGGGTGGTGATGCGGCGGTGCCCGAGCCCCGCGTACACCTCGTGCCGCGAAGGCGCGGGCGAGTCTGTATGCGCGGCACGGGGCGGCGGGGCTCAGTGGGGGCGTGGGCAAGCCGCAGGCAGTGAGCCCAAGGGACACTGTTTGCGCAAATCGGACGGGCGTGGACACGCACATCGGCGAGGGCGGCAGGGGCAAAAGGGCTGCCATGGACGGGCAGGCGCAAGCGGCGGCGCGGACGTGGACGTAGATGCGCACCACTGCCGCCACGGACTCGCGCAGCGTGCGGCGGGGCGAGCTCCCTTCTTGCGCATCGGCGGACTTGCGGGTGCGGGCGGGGCGAAGGCATTCCCCTCGTGTTGCGGCGGAGGCGGAAGCGGCGAGCTGCATCGGCATTATGAGTGGCAGAGCCGCAGCTCGGAAGGCACCACTTACTCGATGTGTATGTAGTCCCCTGCGTTGTGCGGCGCCGCCTCGTCTCCCATGTGTTCCCCCGCCGCGCCTCGACATCCCACTATCGCGCAAAGATCGAGCGTGCGGGGAGGACTTGGTCCCCTTCATTTGCGCAAGCTGTGTTCAAGGCGAGCTCGACGTCCGACCCGAGATAGACGAGCTGGCGGCGTACGCATGGCGGCGCCTTGCGCAGCATGCCTGTGCGGGGACGCCGGCGAGGCGGTGCGCGTTTGCGAACGGGGGTCGCAGCGTGCGCATGCGGACCGCAGAAGCCGCGGGGTGGACGGCGGGCGGCTGACCGAGCGCCAGCGACGTGATGCGCAGGTCCGAGCGAGGAAGACGTCTGCTGAGAAGCTGTATGGAAGTTAGCATTAGAGGGTGGATAATGGAAGTAGCGGGCGCACGTTGTTGTGATGTGGCAGGGTTCGTCTAACAAGCGGGGCAGAGGGCGCAGGGAGGCGCAAGCAGGAGGGGCGGCCGGGTGAGCGCGTGGACCGAGAGGTGGGGGCCGACAAGCAAGAGGACGATCGGGGAGAGGGGGTGCGAAAGCGGGTGCGAAGAAGAGCAGCGGGGGGGCGTCACGTGGGAGCAAGGGCGGTGGGCGGCGGGCGGGTGCAGTGATGCGTTCGCAAATGTGCTGGGCGTCCGCAGGGGGCCTTCAGGACTTGTTCAGGACCATGGTGGCGAGGCGAGGACATGTGCTGGCAGCGGTTGTCACGGTGTGACGGCTATCGGGCCGAGAATTTGATGCGCGTGCTCTGTGCGAGTTTTTCGCAAGCTCGGTGAGTGTCGGGGGATGCTGCCCGCCGCTGGGCGGGATTCAATTGTCGGTGTAGCTGAGAAAAAGGGAAACCGTTTGCCTTTTTTTTTATGCGGGCTTTTTATTTCATTCCGATTTTTTTGTTCATGAAGAGTCACCAGGAGGGCGGAATTATACTAGGATCCGACTAGTACATGAAGGGAAACTACTAGTACAGCAAGGGGATCACCATCCGAGTGACATCTGGCGGTGGAAAGCTTGCGCTTGAGCTCTCGAGTGTTGGTGCTCACGCCAGCGCGTACTGAGGTCTGTAAGACGCGCTGCGAGATGCTTCAAGTTCAACAGGGGGGGCAGCGGCACCCTGAACGGCTCCTTGACCTGGACGAGAGCCTTCTGCTGGGTCGCGTGATTCACGAAGAGATGGAGCACCAGGCCTGGCCGACGACGGACGATGATGTCTGTGGGTTCCCACTCCCCACAAAGGTGGCCGACGCATTGAACGCGGACCCCGGCGACAAGCCGCTGTCCACCTCCGAGCTTCAAGGTGAACGTGTCCGTATTCGTGTCGCTCTTGATGCGCACCACGGGCGTGGCACGGTGCTCGCTCAGCTGGCGTATCAACGTTTCGACCTCGGGGTCTGAAGCTTGGCTGGGTCGGAGCAGACTGGGCCTCAACTCGTCGTAGGCCGCGATCGTCGGGGGACAGGTGAGGCAGGCACCTTGTAGGACTCCAGCTGATCGCAAGGCCGTGGGGGACACCTCGTCGTCAGGAAGCGCGGGGTCGCCGCCTCTGGCGCTTTCGAGAACGCCGGTCGATCGAGACGTGCGGAGAGCCATGCGTGGAGAAAGGGCTGTTGCGACCTCGCTGCTCGCGGGATCATGCAGGGCTGCGTCACAACGCCGCGCGCGCGAGAACTGGGGGGGGGGTCAGGTCGATTGGATGGCAGAGGCGGAAGGTGGCGGGGGCGTACCTGAGCTGGCACAGCCAAAAGGCCGTCAGCACTCCGATGTGGCTGCTCCCTAGGTTTCGGATCGCGGTACATGGCAGCAGAGAGAGGAGATGGATGGGCCTCCCTCCACCCACATTTATACGTTTCGGGACTGCGGTCCAAGAAAGCGCCGGCGGGCCTCCCTGAAAGCTTGTCATGACTTCTGAAGCGGCTCGGCCCAATGCAGCGGACTTCTCAAGATCGAAGCGATGCAACTAACTTAGCACAGCACAGTTCAGATGCGGCACACCCCATTTAGATTCGGCACACCTCGGCACACCTCAACCACGTGCAGCAACTAGCTCGGGGAGTTGATTACACGAGGATCGCGATTGCATTTGTGGTGCCGCGGATCAGCCAACCCCCTCGATCGTCGACCCTAGCCCTGGGATAAATATTAAATATTAAATGCCGGACTCGTCAAGCACACTCTATCCTCCCCTCCACACCGCCCCCGACAACGATGGCTTGACGATGGCGCTCTACGCCGACATCGACTACCCCTTCCCGCCCCCCGCCCCGACGTCCAGGCTCCACGACTGGCCCTTCGACCCGCGCCCGCGCTCGCCCCTCCCGCCGCCCCCGCAATTGCCCCCCCGCATCACCCTCGCCGGCAGCCTCGACCCCACCACCGGCACCCCCGAGCACCCGCGCCTCCGCACCGCCCAGGCCTGCGTCAAGTGCCGCACCCGCAAGTCAAAGGTACCGCCCCCTCCTTCCCCGCCTCCCGCCCCGCCGAGTCGCTGACCCCACCCCCCTGCCAGTGCTCCGGCGACCACCCTGCCTGTGCGCGCTGCCTCGCGCGCGGACTCGTCTGCGAGTACGCCAAGGAGTGCCGCGTGCGCGGGCCCAACAAGGCGCCGCGCTCCGCCTCCACCTCCTCCGCCCTCTCCCACCCCGCCTCCCCCGCCAGCTCCACCCCTTGCACCGCCTCTGCCCCATCTTCCGCCTCGCCCCTACACCACCAGCAGCGCCGCCGCCGCCGCACCGCGACTCTCCCGCCGGGCGCCGCGCCACCGCTCGCGTCCACGCGGCCGCTCGCCCTCCCCCGCCCCCACGCGCACCACACGCAGACGGGGGCAGAGGCGAAGCGCCGCTCGCTGCCCGCGGCGCTGGGCGGGCTGCGCTTGCTTGGCTCGCCGTACGCCGGGGCGGGCGGAGAATACGTCCGACACGGTGAGCAGGCGCGGTATGGCGATGATGACGGCGAGGCGCGGTATGACGGTGATCACGGCGAGGGAAGGTACAATGACGCCGACATGCGCGCTCACCACGGACACCACGGCGAGGAGGACCGCGCGTCGCGCCGCGCGAGCTACGACAGCTACGCGGGCGAGGCGGGGTACGACGCGTTCGCGCGCGCGCTTGATGGGGGGCACATGCATCACCCGCACGCGCAGCAGTTGGCGGCGGCGCACTCCTTCGCGGGCGGAGACAAGCATTACGGGCATGGGCACGACTTTGCCTTCGGCCACGAGCAACACCACCAGCTGTTGGACTCAGAGCAGCACCACCACCACCACCACCACCTCGACCAGCACCACCACCAGGAGCATCACTCCCCCCACTCTGCCAACCCCGACCAGTTCCAGTTCTCTCCACACCTGCACCAAGCCCACCCGCCTACCCTGCACCTCGACGTCGGCCTCGGGCTCGGGCTCGGACTAGGACTCGGCCGCCCACCATCCTCGGCGTGCGGTAGCGGCGCCAGCGGCAGCGGTAGCGGGACGAGCTCTGGATCACGCGAAGGTGATGGCGAGGCCAGCGGAAGTGGGAGCGGGAGCGCAAGCGCGAGCTACGACGGGTCGAAGTGAGTCCTCCGTCCCTCAACCTGCTCGAACCCAAGGGGGACACCTATCGCGCACCGCGCCTTGTCTCGCCTCGCCTTGCATTGCTTTCTGTCTCGTCCTGTGGCTTGCATCTTGCCTTGCCTCGCCTCGCCTCGTCGTGTCTTGCCTCGTCTTGCTGCCGCTCGTCCTCTTGCCCTCGCCGCCTCTCTTCCTCTAGTCCCGCTTCATTCCTGTCTTACACGCCCACTGACCCTCCACTCTCGCTTTGCCCCACAGCCCGCCGTCCGCCGTCGCCACCGCCTTCCCGCACCTGCCGTTCGCCCCACACGCCCCCGCCCCCGCGCAGCACCTGACGCCGCGCCCCGCGTCGCAGGGGTTCGACGCGGCGCCGCTCCCCAGGGCTTATTCGCCGCACACGTACTCGCCCCACCCGCACTCGCACCCGGGCGCGTAGGGGTACAAGCGCCCGCCGCAGCAGCAGCAGCAGGGGTCTGAGCACCAGCAGGGGTACGACTCGCCGTTCGACGCGCCGCACCTGCACTACGGCCCGGGGCAGGGGCATGGCCAGGCGTACGGGAGGCCGCACAGCGCGGGCGGGGTTGGGCATGCGCGGCGGCAGCATGGGCAGCACGGGAGTCCGTTCGAAGGGCACGCGTCGAGTCCCGTTTGAGGGACACGCGTCGAGTCCGTTCGAGGGCGCGTACGACTTGCTGGCGATCGGGGGGGCGCGGAGGATGCGGAGGACGCGGACATGGAGGGCGGGGGCGATGCGGACGGAGTGGGGATGGAGGGGATGATGCAGATGGAGGGGGTGCAGGTGGACGGCGAGATGCACATGCACATGGGGATGGGGATGCAGGGGGGGCTTGGGCTCGGGCTCGGGTTGCCGCTGGGCTTTGGCGGGGGTATGCCAGGCGGCGGCGGTGGGCGCCTACGCGGGTGGGTCGCGCCTGGGCCGGACGTGGACGTGGACGCGGGCGGGCAGGGTGTGGGTGCAGAGGGCGCGGTGACGGGGGGGACGCCGGTCGTGCATGTGGGGCGCGCGCGGTCTGGGGGTGTAGTGCCTGGCGCGGGGGAGCGGGAGCGGGAGCGGGAGCAGGAGAGGGTGCACGGGCGCGCAAGGGCGGCGACGGTTGGGGGGCGGGGGTTTTAGGCGCGGCGCAGTCGGTCCATCCTATCCACTATCCACCACTCCTTCGGCGCGCGCGTTCAGCCTACCCTCCTACCGTTACGCCCACGCTTCGACTCGTCTGCATCGCTACCCCTCATCGTGGCGTCTCCGCTCCGTTCATCCGCCATCCTTCGCTCATCCTATATCCTCCATCCTTCAATCTCATCCTATCTTCCCCGTTCACGACCTCGCACGCTACGCACACGACCCGATACGCTATGTTTCTTTTTGGTGGCCCGCTCCGGGCATGGACTTCAGTCGTTTCTTTTGGTACCTGTAGATTATGTCGGTGGTCTTGAGCACGGGGGTGGGTGGGGGTGTGGAGAGAGGGGGAGAGGGAGGGGGCTGTAGCATATGGTGTAGGTGTAGGTGTAGGTGTACTGCAGGTTGGCATTGTAGAGTTTGCGCGCCGGGGTGGGCGGGCGCGATAAAATGTATGATATTGGGTTGGTCTGTTTTGATGAAGGGTGCGCTCTTGAGGTGCTTGGAGGTATCTCGCAGAGAGGCAAATGCGGGGGGGGAGGTTCAAGGGGGAGAGAGCGGGAGGAGGAAGGAGCGGGGAGCGCGAACGGATCAGGAAAGATCAGGAAGCGGTTCGCGTATTGATGATCTGTTGCATTGATACGCGGAGGGCGTTACGGCATGTTCATGTTCGATTTTGTGGTTCAACTTTTCCGGGCATGGTTTGTACCGCAGTTTATTCAGCCATTCCGTGGTATTGAGAGACGATGTTACGTGGTTGAGCCGAGGTGAGGTAAATGTGCTCTTGGTTTTGTTCAATAATCTATTCAACCTCGTATATCTGAAGTTGGTTGCAATTTGCCGGACCCTGCCAGCACGGAGCCTCAGATCTAAGAACGGGAGGGAGGGAATAAGCGGACGTGGTGTATGGGACACGCATGTCTGCATTGGTGGCGATTCATGTAGCCCAGTCGACAGTTGGACGGGGTTCGACTCCCCGCGTCCGCGTGCCATGGTGCCACGGGAACATTTTTTTTCCCTCGCGACGAATTGGTTGACGGGTTCGATTCCCTGCTGCGCAGTAAGACTTCCAAATTTCCAGTTCTTTTTCCCGGCGCCCTCGTAAAGGCCTCCATTCACTTGATGGGCACTTTCGATATCTTCAATGATTTTCTACTTATCATTGCCTTAGCTCAGGCTCTTCTGTATCTATTCTACTACGAGTTTTCGTGGCTCCCCCTAGAACTGTGGGCCCAGAACTTAGGTGGAGGTACTTGATCTCGAGTCAAACGCATTGTACGTACCTCGCACATCATGAAGCCCTAGCTGGATTGTTTAATCCGAGCCCGTTGAGACATAATAACAGGGTTAACCCTCGGATTGATTAATCATTGAACACTGATTAATGACTGGTGATTAATCATCTGAACGGTTTCAACGGAACCGGTTAAACAGGGAAATTTTATTTCCCAAAAACAACGGCCCATGTTAGGAATCGAACCCATCACGTCTGTACCGCAGGCTAAGCATATGTCGAAAATACCATTACACTAAACTGTACATGCAAATGTTCTCCTTATATGCATATTGGGCAGCTGTACATCCTTCATCAACCGAAAGTGGTTGGTGAATCAAGATTCAATCTGTGTGATTTCCAGGCAGTAATTGGGTACTAGGGTTTTCCTTCTTCTTCTGGCATACTCTCTGGTTCATAACAGCAATCAGACTTCAAGTGAGTGAGCAGTCTCCATGGTTCATGTATGATGTAGCCAAAACACTTTGTGGATGAACTGGGTGACTTTCCATACGTGTAAACAATTCTGCGGGGAACATTTCCGTTCATTTTGGCCAGATGGTAAGGGATGTTTCAACCTAGAAAGAATTGTAGACCATCCTACTGCCCATCAGAATGTGTTCCGGCCCTTATAGAACATCGGTGGGCAGTTTGGATTCTTTATCATATGTTGTGGAAAGCACAAAGAAAATGCACCCTCTGATAGAAGAATTGAATATCTTCAAGCTGATCACATCAGTGGGACTCTCGAACCAGCTCGAGGAATATTTCATGCTTATGGAAAATCACCCACTCACACCCATGTATATTGATCCCTGATTATGCCAAGATTAAACACTTTGACTTGTGTGGCCACATTCTCATAACAGCCAGCATAAAACTTGATAATCATGATTAGACCAGTTCATTGATTAAACAGGATTATTGTGTATATCCTTGAACAGATCAAATCTGAGCAAACTCCCTGAATCTCTGAGTGCCTTGTCCATAGTGAGTCTATTTGTTTGTCCATTCAATCATAGTTGCCCAACTGAATGCCTATGAGGGCCACTGAGACTAGAATGACTGATATTATGGGGAAGCAAGACTAGAAACTGACTTAGTGTCAGGCCTGTTGAGTGTCCCACATGGTAGCTTACCTGCAGCATATAGAAACAATATTTACGTTGAACGCCATGATCCTGTAGCCTAATGGTTATTACAACCCTTCACGATTTAGCTATGTTCTCAATTGGTCTCGGGTTCGAATCTCCTTGAAGCCTAAGTTTTTGTGTCTTCGTTTAACCCCGCTTGAGCCTGCTTAGACACGGTTTAAACCGTTCCCGCCGATTAATTAATCCGATGGTTAAACCTGTTATTCTGTCTCAACGGGCTCGGATTAAGCAAAGCAGCTAGGGTTACTGGCACATCACCTTCTTAGACTAGCTCATTAGATTACGCGCCGACGGGGACCTGTGCGGCGTTGTGAAAGCAAGCATCTCGGCGCCACGAGATGCAGCGATGCAATGATTCTGTCCGCCACGAGATAAATGTGTTCCAGCCTCTGGGGTGGATATACTAATCTTACCTCGTCAGCCAAGTGCAACGCTGAGACGCTCAATTCCACGATCCAAAACATGTATTCATTGAGAGCTACGAGGTACAAGGGTAACTAGCAACTAGCGTTGAGATTTACGACTGTAAAGGATAAGGAAGCCCTTGGGAGATGATGAAAACGAGAGGCTCCCTCAAAACCGACACCGCGACACGGCGGCTAGTTTTGATCGGCTGCGCCACACTCAGGAAAACCCGACACATGCTTTGAACCTCGACACATTGCCAAGCATATACACCTCTTGTGTGAACTCGTCAGGTTCGTCTCCATCCCGGCCCGGGCCGAATTGGGTTTCTTACTTACCCTCAATTGAGGAACTCCGTCGGATAAAGGCAGCCCCATTTGGCTGCTCAACGTTCAACGTTCAACCGACCACCTTTCAACGCGCCGAATGTCTACTGCCCTCAACAGCTATCTGGCATTGAATGGTTCCAATGAGAGTGAAAGCGACCTCAAATTTCCTACTTCCCGCAGATACGTTACCACATATGCCAGAGTCAAAATGAATATATTATTCTGACAAAGAACTATAGTACTATGGAACATTTCAGGGGATGCACGACACCGCGCCGCCTTCCGCCCGTAGCACGAACAACGCTCATTGCATTCATCCCGGCGCCGTGTCCGCATCACCCGCCCTGCCACGCCGTCACGCAATGTGCCGAACGTGCGCAGAAGACCACACAAGTCCGCGCAAGTCCGCGTCAAGAGCGGACCGTCGCGCTTTCCGCGCCCACCCGCGTCGTCCGCCCGCCCGCGCCACCGCTCCACGTCTGTGTACTGAGCGGACACCCCACAAGCCTCCCTCCCAGCGCTGTCGCACAAACAACATCGCGTGCACGATGCGCCGCCTGCGTCCGCCGCCCGTCTGCCAAGTCCAAGCTGCCGCAATTCTGCTCTGCACGATCCGTCGGGCGAGCGCAGAATACCCCAAGGCCGCCGTGCAGATTGCACGCGGACGACGTGCCGCTCGCCGCGCCTCCAGAAGGCCACCGCGGACCCGCCTGAGTCACGCTCGACGGGCGCATGTGGGGCACGCCGATCCGCCAACTTAGGCGGCAGATTCTGGAGGGTCGGCACGAGAAAGCCACCGCGGGGCTCGCCGGGCAAGCACGGCCACCCCGAATGTGCACTATGGCCTATTATAGAGGATAGACAAGATGGAGCGCCCACATTATTTTGATGGGCCACACATCTTGCTCAGATGCCACACCTCTTGCCTAACGATACCGCTTCGCGCTGCGGTCCCGCGAGCGGGACACTTGCTCAAGGCACATGGGACGCGGGACGGGCGGCGGATTTCGTCCGCGCTGGCGCCGAGATCTGGCGCGCTTACCGCGCGTCCGGTAGCGGAGGTACTGCCGGGAGACATTGCAGCTCCTTGTGCATGATGTAGGGGTGGAGAAGGCTGTCAACAGCTGGGAGGAGGAAGGAATAAGGGGACACACCACTTGGGTTGCTGCATTCACATTACAGCCATACGAATCCTTAGTCCTCCTCATCGCCGGCGCTGCTTGTCCCGCTCCTCCGGATTACGTTTTGTCGATGTCGTAGTAGCGAGGAGTCGGTGGAAGACATTGCGTGAAGCTGTGGGCGCTGTCGGCGTCGAGCAGCGCCCACAGCGATCGATAATGCGGCAGGCGCGTCGTGGGTGGTGGTGGTAAGAGAAAAAGAGTGGTTCGGCTCCATTAGGTCTTCCGTTCCGTTGATCCGCCGCTCGGACATGCCCAAAGCGGAATGTGTGGCATCTGCTCAAAGGTGTGGCATCTGGCAAGAGGTGTGGCATCTGAGCAAGATGTGTGGCCCATCAAGATAATGTGGGCGCTCCATCTTGTATATCCTCCCTATTATATAGCGGGTGCTGCCTACCCCGGGTCCTGAATCACGCACCGAAATCCAGGCTGATGCAAGGCGCTGTGACGCGCGGGCGTTCGTGGCCAACCCCAGCGAGGGTGGAGGGTGCAGTGGACGCAAAATTCCCAACCACACATCCGCACTGCACCCTGAAAGTGGCAGCACGTTGAGTGCGGGGATACACGCGGGAACTGCCGGTCGTCGGGCCCACTCAGGATGAAACAATGAGCAGGCGGGTATGAAATGATAGCATAGCTGCGTACCTGAGACGACACCGCCGCTGCCCTCGCTGCTCCCGGCCCAATGCAGCTCCTCATGTTGCCTATCCAAAAGTTAGCAGGAAAGGTCTGCCGCACATACTTATGTCAAAATGCATCGAATGGATCATTACAGACTTGCCTCGTCGCGGGGCTATCCCCGAGCAGTGTGCGGGAGGCGCATCCACAGCGCTGTGAGGGCCGCCATTGAGCGACGTGGCGGCGGGGAGCGGTGGGCAGAAGCAGGAGACGTGGGAGCCGCATCAACAGTGACGCGACCCCGTGCCAAGCCTCGCTAGCCGAGCGCACGTGTTGGGTTCGAACAGTGTGTTGGGCTTTCTGAAAAGTGTGTCGGTTTTGCTGTAGAATCTATCCCAGGAGGGAAGATGTGTCGGGTTTGCCAATCCATGTGCGGGAATTCCAACACGTGTCGGATTTGATGACATTTGACACGCCGTGTCGCGGTGTCGGGTTTGCTATATACTCATTTGGAGGCCAATGGCATCTACATCAAACCCATATCTGATTTAAGAGATGGTACCTTGTAAACACTAGAAATTGGTCTTTTGTCAATTTGAATCCATGGTATCAAATATCCCAAAGCTTACTAGTGTTTATTTGATGATCTGGACAATTATTGAGCTACCATATCATCATTTCCCATCAGCTAGGAAAATCTATCAGGATAAAGCTTTAGGCTGTAAAGGTGGGGGCTTCAAGTGTTTTGATTCTTGAACTAGCAGTGACCCGTGCGATGCCACGGGATGCAGCCAAGCAATAGACGAACCAATTTTGTAATCTCAACTTGCTTTCAAGTTGTCAACTATATAAGAATTCGACAAGTGCGTGAGGACTCTATACATAGCTTTATTCTGTTTCTTGTGCTCAAACCGACCTTTGCTTTGATGACCCTTCCCCCTTATCATCAGTGGATTCTTCGCCGCACTCTTTTTGCTTTTGGCTAGGAGTAGGCGTGCGAAGCTTCTGACTGAAATTGAACTTGAGCTGGGCGGGAGTTCCCTCTGTTTTGACGGCTGTGGTACATGATGAGCCTTCACACGCATGAAAAGTATGAGGATATAACACGTACACTGTTGTCTAGGAGTATCCGCGCCGGCGCCTTTCCCGTAGCCCATAAACACAACCGTATCCATGTCTACAACAAAATGAACGACTGAACCGGGCTTGCCGTTGTCGTTGTCGAGGAGTCTTTCAACGTCCGTGATGCGGCCGGTAACCACAACACCGCCATTCACACTTGGAACTGGCTGCTTCTTGTAACGTGGAGTACTGGGAATGAGAACCTTGTAATGAGAAGAGCCCGGGCCCTTCAGTCCAGTAATGTATTGGTCGGCATGCACTTCAAATGTGCGGTCGACCTGTTCTGAGCTGTAAGCAAAAAGGTGAGGAGCTCATCACGCGTTAGCGTAACAATCTTGCCTCAACAATATCTCCGGCAAAATGGTAATCTTTCCAGTCTAGTGCACTTTAATAACAAACAACAGAATCACTCATGCGCGCAGCCTATGGATCAGCTCAGCGGTGGATACACAGGTCGATTATTCATACCTGGATCCATAGCTTATATGCACCGAGTGCCTCTGGAAACTGGAAGTCGTGTTCGTTGTACCAGTTCAAACACCCGATGAGAGATGTCACCGAGCCATTGAGGTAGATCTGTGCATCGACAGTAAACATTTTAGGCTTGTCGCTACTGCCAACTCGAGGGTTCTCCAACACTGTCAAGCACTGGAGGTTGGCCAACATTGCTCGGAGCGTCGGAAAAGTTTGAGTGTGTGGGCGTCAACAGAAAGTTGGAAGAACACGGGAGAAAAAATGAGGCAAAACATCGGGAAAGACAAACAGCACCACAGTTACCTTTGCACTTGACATGACTCACGCCTCAGCAATGGAAGACAATAACCAAGTTTTTGGGCAGCTTCAGACTTCTGAGTCTGCCGCAAACGATAGTGCATGCAAAGTATGTTCCTTCAAGCAGTTAGAGAATATTGACTTGATGCTTCAAAGGCGGGTGACCATCCAAAAGACCCTGTTTTGACTGTTCCAGACCAGAGCAAGAACCTGAATGCAAGTAGCCGCAGCCTGTCGAAGATATATGTTTGGATTGATGAAGTAACAGCCCGCGAACTCAGATGCCGTGCAGAAGGGAGGGAACCAGCGCCCAAAGGGCATCTTCGAAATGCAGAAGAGAGGCAGTGGCCATGTCCACATACTTGTGTCCCCCCAAGACTTTCCACGTCGTCGTCAGATGTAGACACTACCATGTATGTTCGTGTTACATCGTGTAACACCACGGCAGCTGACACTCGCATTGCAGACCACATTGATTGTCAATCAAAACTCTTTCTATTCGATACTCACCTATAGTGCTTTGTAACCTGCTGCAATACTATCTATGCATACTCCGTATGAGCTACTGGAAGATCTGAGGGAATACAACATTGAGTGTCTTGTTCTTGCGTGATCTTTCCGGCAGTAAAACCTTGACACGACGGCGTGATGTTGCTCGTGAAAGCGCCACATACAGTTGTCGATATCTGTGGAATAGATCGGCCATACGGAGGGAAAACCATGGTCTTTGGTGCGGACCCCAAGCAAACACTTCCTGTTGTGCCGAAAGGGACCCAGGAGGAAATTCTTGATGCCTACTTACAGCGGTCATACCTGTGGCAGCACCTCGAAATGCAGAACATGCGTCTGGATGTGGGTCCCGAGGAGTCCGAGTTTGCGAGCTGGCTGTTGGACATTGGGTATGGCCGGAACCTTTGGGCAGATGGAACTGTTGACCTCCCAGCTGACATGGTGCAGAGGAGTCCCGACTCACTTATCGAGTTCATCTATCCAGGGATTGATGGCCCAACTTCGCTGCCAAACTATTTTCTAGAGCGCACCATTCTGGCTGCACGAAACACCGATGTTTCTGGGCTCAATGACACAGTCTTAGACAGGATGACGGGCGAAGCCAGGACCTTCATCAGCGCTGACAAGATCATCACCAAGGCAGGGGCTGACGATCCGGAGATGAATGATGCAATCCCCGTGGAATACCTCCGTTGAAGTTCGTTCGCTAGACGCAGCTGGCCTCCCCCCTGGAGAGCTGACACTGAAGCCTGGATGCCCGCTGATTCTCATCCGTAACCTTGGACCAAGTCGAGGGCTGTGCAACGGCACTAGAATGGTCGTTCGCCGAATGTCAGAACGTGTCCTAGAAGTCGAGATTCTGGGTGGAGACCATAACGGCGAGATTGACTTTATCCCTCAAGTAAAGCTGACACCATCGGGAAACACAAACAACTTCGCATTCCACATCTCCCGCCAGCCATTCCCCGCTCGCCTCGCATTCGCAATATCGATCAACAAAGCTCAAGGCCAGTCTGTGAAGTATGTTCGTGTTGACCTCCGCATCCCGGAAGGTGCGGTCAACAGCTTCATGGCATCGGCGATTATGCATCATGGCCTCGTCCCAGATAGCAAGGTCAGCCACGCGGATCAAGGCTGCACGTTGGCTCTCCTTCGGAATCGCACAGGTTGATTCATCCGTTAACACGTTGAAACAGTGCACCTGAGTAAGGGCTGCAGAATGGTGACTTCGCGAAGAGCGGACTCTAACACAAAACCCACACACACACACACACACAACTCACTACAACCAGTACAAAGTGCTAAGATTGAGTTCGGATCCTTCTGAAGTATACAGATAAGATGAATTCTCTCTTTTATTGAAGTGGGACAAGTATCGACTTGACAAGTTTTGGTAGAGCTAAGTTCGAGATTACAATAGCTTCAGGTAGCTACCGACCGAAGAACAATCGCGAACACACGAAAACACAGACAAGGGGTTTCGGGTGTAAGGATGTTTTTGTTGTGAAAGTCTCCCCGGCTCAAGTCTCAACGACTTTAACACGGACGTGAACGGCTTCCTGACGGGCGCTTTGACCAGGCCAGGCAAGGGAACAATGACTACGACCAGACTGCTAAACGCGTACAGGTTCCAATAGCCCAACTAACCGAAATATGACCAGGCTGCTAAACGCGCACAGGTTCCAATAGTAACAGCCGCCTGCCTCTAGCAACTTAACTGAGGACTTTATCAAATGCTCGCCGTGACCCTCCACGAGACGAGGTGTGCTTATCTGGAACTGCTGCCGTGACCCTCCACGAGACAATAGCGTGTACCACCAGAAGCCTTGCAAGCTCAGGAATCAGCAGTTAGCTATAACTGATAAATCTCAAGTTCGCGAAATTGTTAATGGATCAAGACAAAGATATGTTTTTGGTACACAAATCTCCGCAGATACAGAGGACACCAAAGCCTTTTGGACAGAACTAGCTGATGGGCTATTTCCTGGGGCGAGGATGAACTACTGCAATGTGTGCTCTACGTGCTATTTTATAGGTTTTCGCTAAATACATGACAGACTGATATGAGTAAACAGGACAAAGGAAAATGAGTAATGAAACGGATTCGGAACGGAATGGAACAGCCACGCGTCCTCTCTACAGTGTCCTTGGTGAGGCTCGGCACCTTGCCAGTCAGCGCGAATGACCAGCCAAGCCATATTTGATATATCGCGAGCATGCCGCTGGTTCGCGAACACGTCTCCTGCCTGCCGAGCCTACGCACTAGGCCGGCTTGGTCGGTAATCCGCTAGGCTTACGTCCCACAGCTCTGTCAGAGCCCTACGTCTCCCTCCGGCTTGTTAGCGAACACTCCGCACAGTCCCAGAAAGGATATTGAAAATCGCGATCGACAATCGATTCCCCTTTTGGACTGTGCAGATCCCGCGAAAGTGCTTGCGCACTTCTCGGTACATCGACATGATCCCATGATGGTCCGGGTGACGCCGGACACTTGGTCTACTGGGTACAGAGGGTTCGCTAACACAGTACTTCGTGTAGTGAACTGGTCCAATGTCCGTCATTGTGGTACTAGGTCACTTCGCTACTTCGAACGTGACTTCGCTACTTCGCTATCTGCTATGTCTTTGGTCATGCATGATCCACACAAAGGATGTCTGAGCTTTTGGGTATATATCTCCGGAGTATGGTATCTAGCCTGCAGGGCAAGCCACGTCCTATCACTAGGATCTGACTCTATCTGTCGGAGCTTGCTACTCTTCTAGGACTGTCTTTGTCTGGCTCCCATTTGGTAGCGAACCGAGTCAAAGTACAGATCCTCAGAATAGGAATCCTCTAGCATCATTAATACTCAACCAGCAGCGGGGAGCTCAGCTCTGGCTCTAATTGTATATCACCGGACAGGAGTCCTCTAGCCATATGCTAGAAGTCGCTAAAAAGCGTGATTACACGGCTGGTCCGCTACCAGTCGTATCAGCGGACCCCCGATATATGATGAAGGAAGGATCAAAGGCCTTCCCAACTCCTCGAGATCAACATTGTCGTCGCGGTTGGAAATAGCATCTTCCAGACCGTTGTACAGAGATGCACGGAGATTTTTTTGATTGTGGCGTAAGTAGCTGAGCCGGTTTTGGTCTACAGAGGCATAACCATCAACCAGATATTGCTGAAACAGTCGACTGCCCCGATCAGCTCGCGGTGAGATCCTGTAAGCATAGTATCGTGACTGAGTGAGCCTGCCAGGATCTCTTTTCTCAGGCTCGTTCAACCGGAGATCTGGATACCATCCGTGTTCTCCCTGAGGGAAAAGCAGAACAAAGAACAATGTAGCATAGGCTGGACGGCGATCAGAGATTCTGAGCAGGGGAGACTGGTCCGGCAAGCGGGTACGAAGGATTATGTCGCGCCCATTGACACCACCTCCTCCTTCACCGGGGAGGATAATGGCAACCTCATCCGCAGTGGGGAGGTTATATCTGCGCTTGTCTTGACCTGGAACGACTCGAAGATGGACTTCCGCATCCTGGACTCTGGCATTGTCTTCACTGAGGATCTCGTACGCTTGCTTATATTTAGCCGCGTATGGGTGAGATTGCAGGAGCATCTCACACGGACAGATTAGATGAAAACGGCCGCCGTTTCTTTATTATATGCTTCTACAATAATGGTACATAAATGGGTCTAGAAAATGTGTGAAATAAAAAAAGGCCTGATTCTTACCTTATATGGGAGCAATCCCAACGGATATTGGGCCACCTGATATCTGCTGATATGTGCAAAAACGGGTAGGGATCAGGCCCAAATAGTGGATAACCGGCCTGATCCCTACCTGTTTTTGCACATATCAGCTGGCCCGATATCTGTTGGGATTGCTCCCATATAAGGTAAGAATCGGGCTCTTTTTTATTTCACACATTTTCTAGACCCATTTATGTACCATTATTGTAGAAGTATATAATAAAGAAATGGCGGCCGTTTTCGTCTGATCCGTCCGTGTGTCTCCGGCAGAGCCTGCAATGTGTCGCGGCGCAGAGGGCTGTTCCTGTGCATGCGTTGCTACAGGGCTACAGACGGGTCATAGATATAAAGCTGGGAGTATGATGGTGCAACTCCCTCAGGAGCAGTGAGAGCACCCGACAAGTGATAAAGGTTCCCGAGGATGCGGAAGACCCACCCGCTCCGACCTTGCTGATTGATGGCTTTGACGTCATTGACCCCAAGAGAGGTAAACGCTAAAGCAGCATTATATTGAGTGATATGGGTACAGAACTCGGTCGCCTGAGTATCAGCGGCTACCAGGAGCCGTCGAAGCAGCTGCGGGGGTTCAGGAAGCTCCGGCAGTACGACCTTGCCGTGGTTACAGCACATGCCAAACTCGGGTCGTGCCCCTGACGACTTAGTCGCCTCAGTGGCCCAGTGCAGAGCACCGCAATAGGTGCACGCAACGTCCATGCGGCCGAGATTCTGCCGAGACGGTGGGTCTTGGTATTCACAGCACGCTGCCATGAACAGTTCATGACGCCAAGGGGCTCGCCGCCGCGGCTGCGCTATAGCAAGTATCAATATCTGCTTGCGGGATGGCAACTAATCACTCACAATTCTGGGGTACGTTCCCTTGCTGCGCAGCCGGCTGTCGTGTTTGACCTCCCTGCCCTCGACCACCTCCTCGACCGCCTCGCCCAGCTGGACCTCGTTGATCTGGTGGTCCCTGAACAGCTCCCTGTATGTTGACGCCATTCAGCTGTTCCACGCGCGTAGCCGTGTTAGTTTGAGGAGGTGTAAAAAGTGCCTGGTCTAGATTTTCTAGTGAATCAAGGGAAGACACAGCAAATGAAACACGGACTTTGAGCATGCTCACCCTCTGCCAATGGGCCGCGAGGGCGAGCTGGTTGGCGTGGTGGGCCTATATAAATAGGAAGTTAACTGCGGTGAAGAACGGGAGCAACGGGCATGCGAAGCTTACCTTGCCCTTGCTGCGTCGAAGGTGGGGTCAACAGACCGTTACGGAACTCCTAAAGTTAAACTTTAACGTCACAAAGAAACAGCAGAGCTGCCACGCACCTGCAGAACTCGGGACGGTCGCTTATAGTGTGTCACTTTTCTGGGTACATCTACAACGTGGATGTATCAACGGCGCTAAGAGGAGCGCCACGCTGCCGCACAAAAGCTGGATGTCCGGCGTGCTCCAGACCGAATGCGATTATAGCGGCACGTTCCACTAGACGAAATCCCCGGAGAGGTCGCAATGACCTACATACCGAAAGCCTCGTTTCATCCGCACAATTATCGCATTCAATTACTTTGGGAGCCGTTAGCGCTATGCTCGGGTACGCCTAATCTTGATCGATATTCCCCTGACTGCTGCCCCGTACCGTTACTTGCATGGTTCTACCCTGGCTTTGTTTTTGGGAAGGTGGACCTGGCGCAACCACCGAGTTGCCACCCATCTGGTTGCCATTGTACGGAGATTGGTAGAAGGACATAGCTTGGACTGATCTTCGGGGGGTGGTAAAATCTGAGCAGGCGCTGCGCGCTCCAGATATTTATGCCGGACCTGACAGTTATCTGACCAAGGTTCTGGACAGTCGCAAAGAATTATCGGAAATGAGTATGACTGAGCTCAAATTAATTCTCAACAGCGTTATTAGGGACACCGGCTGTACAAGTTGTGATTGAGCTTGAGCTTATTTTTATCTAAATTCTAGATCTAGTACTACGAAGGGCCGTCAAAATATTGCCCGTGGTTGTGGGCAAGACGTAGATGTGGAACTCATTCTTTTATGCACGCCGGCCATAAAGGAAGGGTGATCGAGATTGATGTGTTATATAACGACAACCCGAAATCCTTTTTGGTTGAACGCGTTCGCGGCATCGACGGTGTTCGCCGGCGGAGCTGAAATAGGCAGGCGGAAGGGCGGAAATGCGAAGACTCGGTGCGTGCTGTGATAATTGATCACGGCGACTCATGCTGCGCAGATCCAGGCATTTTTGTGGATGGTCTGCGTCCTGCTCCTTGCCCCTCTTCGTTGACTAGTAGAACCGGCGATGAACGCTATAGTACCAGTGTATCTTCCGACTCATCCTCCGGTGACTTCCGCCTTCCCAAGCTACTCCGTCATCCATGCGAGCCTGGGGAAGATTAAGAATCAGTGCACACGCTCTATCTATTCTTCGTTCTGTTGCATGGCGACAGACGCTGGGGATATGCATGCCTCCCAGTCGTTTTGCCTCGTTGTAGAGTCTGGATAGTACCGAACAAGGCGGGCACTGATACACTAAATCCGCCGACAAGCTTACCTCGCTAGAAGCCATTCATTCTTCCGGCGGCACTGAGAGCGCACTGGTTTGTGCGTCCGTGGGAGTCCGCCGAATTGACCACGCTTGGTCGACAGTTGGTCAGCTGGGCGGCACTTGATGTCATGTTTCTTCTACATGCGTTCTAAAGCCAATTGCTGAAGATAAGCGCTCGAGTATTATTATAACCAGAAGTCACTGCTGAGACAGCACAAATGCAGCTTGACTTAAGAAGCGGGGAATTTCGGAGAAGAGAAGCTGCACCATGAAAATCTACAGGGGTCTGTGCCGCGAGCATGAGGTGGATGCTGGTGGATTCATTTGTCATAGTTTGCGATATGGGCGCTGGGGGACCTGGACCTATTATAAACAGGGACGGCTGCAAATCCTACAAACAAAAACAAGGTAGCACGCGGCCACCGCCAAGATTGCCGCACATATTCCGAGCTTCTATTAGATGAATGGATTAGATGAATGGCGTAACTGGATCCACAGAAGCATTTTCTCATAATCATCATGGCAGTGTAAGGAATGGAAACGGAAACAAAGTTGCAAAAACAATAGGGAGCGAGATACAGCGATATCCGAGCCGATATAGTGGGGAGAGAGATAGCTAGAGGAAGTGTGGTTGGTCCAGGGTTTTCAAACAGTGCGCGTACAACAAGGAGCAGAGTAAAAGCAGTATGGATCGAGGAGTCTTCCCACCGTTTAAG
This sequence comes from Mycena belliarum, assembly GCA_029282135.1. Taxonomy (NCBI): domain Eukaryota; kingdom Fungi; phylum Basidiomycota; class Agaricomycetes; order Agaricales; family Mycenaceae; genus Mycena; species Mycena belliarum. Next base: position 46,950 of record JARJCN010000151.1, read on the forward strand.
TTTCAAAGTGGAGTGGGAGGAGACAATAGAGCAGCGCAGTAGCAGCACACTGGGGACATTGCACCTTTTCTTTAATGTAGTGCGAGATACACCTGGTGGGGGAGTAAGCTAGATAGAAATGGAGGGACGAGAGAGAGCCCGCACTTGTTGCAAAATACGTGCCCGCAGACTGTGACTGCAGTCGGCTTGACGAACAGAGTGCATCTGCAGAGCTTGCATTGCATGTTTACCGTGGCGGGCCCAGAGGTGACTGTTATCCCCTCCGAGCCCTCCCGTGCACCGAAGAGAGGACCCCATTGAATACGCGCTGGAGGATCAAGATAGGCGGTCAGGCCGGGGGAAAAAGGTCAACATCAAATCCACACCATGGTCCGCGTCCAAGGAGCCTGAGGCCGCCACCTGTATTTCCCACATAATCCCTCCTGTTAGAGGGGTCTCATAGGGGACATGTTCCCTCTAAGGAGAGGCGATGTAAAGGAGATCCGCTCCACGCTTCAATGCCCGGTGGGGGGGGGGGACTTTAGGGTGGCAAGATTTAGCATTCCTCTACTGACTTGCAGATGATGGACTATGCCCAGTATCAGTACAAGTAGAAGCACAAATAAAGGGTGTATAGTAAGTACATTATGATGCTAGCCTCTGAAAGGGAGAGATACAAGCCAGCATCATCAGCACCATCTTCAGTGTTGTTATTGTTTGACTGAAAATGCTGGCCATTCTGTGGGCTGGGCTGGTATAGATGAGGCCCAGGGATCTAGAAGAGACCTAATCTATCTCAGGATTGCCCCCTGAGAGGCTTGATAAGCTGTTTACCACTAATTTGACCAAAGTTCAAATTTGGTGTGAGTTGCTTGTTTTCATCAAATACAAGTGCTGGAGGGGTCCAGCACTGCTCTGATACAGATTGGAGTGTCTCAAGGACCTCCCAAGACATCTGAGACAGTTGGTCAAACATTTGATAGTTGAGGTCCTTGGACACTGGTGAAAGGGAAAAGTGGTCTGAGTTGTGTGTAGGAATATGTGCATATTCTTGCAATCCATGGTCGAGTTTGATGCAGAAAAATATATCATTTTTTTTGGCTCGATCAAATCTCATAAATCTGAAATATGTTGTAGGTGGATATCATCCTAGGTTAGAAAAAAATTGAGGACCCATCATAGACAGTATTCATTACCCAGTGCTCTTTTTGATGGGTAGAGTATGGATATCGGATTTTTCGGCCGAAGATTTCCGAAGCCCTTCACGGCCACATTGAAGTCAGACAAACTTGACCTCATTAGAAAAATTTGTGACTCCAAAACCAAAGTTGTAGGGCTTGTTAGGAGCAGTTAGATTCATCTAATAACATATGGCTCAATCGGCTTAGTTGGCTCACAAAACACAAAATACTCGACCAAACGGGTGCCTCACATATAACTTTATTGAAAGGTTTTGTGACTCCAAAACTGAAGTTGTAGAGCTTGTTGAGAGCACTCAGATTCATCTAATAACCTATAGCTCAATCGGCTTAGTTGGCTCACAAAATGCAAAATACTCGACCAAACGGGTGCCTCAGTAATAACTTTATCAGAAGGATTTGTGACTACAGAACCCAAGTTGTAGATGTTGTTGAGAGCACTCAGATTCATCTAATAACCTATAGCTCAAGTTGTCTAGTTGGCTCACGAAACACAAGATACTTGACCAAATGTGGTTCAAAAAATGTAGTCTCATTAGATTGGTTTGTGACTTCATTGAGAAATGTTCTGACCCCAAGCACCAGGTTGTAGGGCCCATTGGGACCATCCAGAATCATCTAATAACCGATAGCTCAACTGGTCTAGTTGGTTCACAAAACACAAAATAGTCAGCCAAACCCGGTTCAAAAATGAACCTCATTAGAAAGGTTTTGTGACTTTATTAGAAAGGCCTTGTGGCGCCAGAGGCAAAGTTGTAGGGCTCATTGAGAGCATTCAGATTCATCTGATAACCCATAGCTCAACTAGTCTAGTTGGCTCACAAAACTCGAAAAACTCGACCAAACTGGTGCCTATGCTATAGCTTCATCAGAAAAATTTGTGACTCCAAAACCAGAGTTGTAGAGCTCATAGAAGCCATTCAGATCCATCTAATAACCCATAGCTCAACTAGCTTAGTGCAGTCACAAAACTCAAAAAACTCGACCAAGCGGGTGCCTCAATTATCACTTCATCAGAAAAATTTGTGACTCCAAAACCAAAGTTGTAGAACTTGTTGAGAGTAATCAGATTCTTCTAATGACCCATAGCTCAACTAGTCCAGTTGGCTCACAAAACTCAAAACACTCGACCAAACGGGTGCCTATGCTATAACTTCATCAGAAGAATTTGTGACTCCAAAACCAAAGTTGTAGAGTGCATTGAGGCCATTCAGATTCATCTAATGACCCATAGGCCAACTAGCTTAGTTCAGTCACAAAACTCAAAAAACTTGACCAAACGGGTGCCTCAATTATCACTTCATCAGAAAAATTTGTGACTCCAAAACCAAAGTTGTAGAGCTCATTGAGGCCATTCAGATTCATCTAATGACCCATAGCTCAATTGGCTTAGTTCAGTCACAAAACTCAAAAACTCGACCAAACGGGTGCCTATTATACTTCATCAGAAGAATTTGTGACTCCAAAACCAAAGTTGTAGAGTGCATGAGGCCATCAGATTCATCTAATGACCCATAGGCCAACTAGCTTAGTTGTCACAAAACTCAAAATACTTGACCAAACGGGTGCCTATGCTATAACTTCATTAGAGAATTTGTGACTCCAAAACCAAAGTTGTAGAGCTCATTGAGGCCATTCAGATTCATCTAATGACCCATAGCTCAATTGGCTTAGTTGGCTCACAAAATGCAAAATACTCGACCAAACGGGTGCCTAAGTATACTTCATTACAAAAGTTTTGTGACTCCAAAACCAAAGTTGTAGAACTTTGAGAGTAATCAGATTCTTCTAATGACCCATGTCTCAAATTCATTAGTTAGCTCACAAAACTCAAAAACTCGACCAAACGGGTGCCTATGCTATAACTTCATCAGAAAATTTGTGACTCCAAAACCAAACCAATTACCAAAGTTGTAGAGTGCATTGAGGCCATTCAGATTCATCTAATAACCCTAGCTTAGTTCAGTCACAAAACTCAAAATACTTGACCAAACGGGTGCCTCAATTATCACTTCATCAGAAAAATTTGTGACTCCAAAACCAAAGTTGTAGAACTTGTTGAGAGTAATCAGATTCTTCTAATGACCCATCTCTCAAATTCATAAGCTAGCCACCCTAAAGTCCCCCCCCCCCCACCGGGCATTGAAGGGAGCGGATCTCCTTTACATCGCCTCTCCTTAGAGGGAACATGTCCCCTATGAGACCCCTCTAACAGGAGGGATTATGTGCGAAATACAGGTGGCGGCCTCAGGCTCCTTGGACGCGGACCATGGTGTGGATTTGATGTTGACCTTTTTCCCCCGGCCTGACCACCTATCTTGATCCTCCAGCGCGTATTCAATGGGGTCCTCTCTTCGGTGCACGGGAGGGCTCGGAGGGGATAAAAGTCGCCTCTGGGCCCGCTGGAGCCGCTGAGGCGGCATCCATATCCCCGTGACCGCGTAGCTTACATCATCCTGTCTTAGCTTCTACCATATCGACCTCTCTGCTTTGCCTTGCCGCTGCCCCCGCTCGGGCCGTCCCCATGTGGTGATTGGAGCGCGATTCGCTCACCCTACGCATCCCCAACTCGGAGGATCGACCGTCACTCGACGAGACACCGTGTTACGGCACACGAGAAAATTTTCACCGCGCTTTCGGACGCGAGACCTACGACCAATGGCGACGTACTACGAGTGCTACGACGACTACGACGACCCTGGCTACTCCCCTACCTGGTTCAGCCAACCAGAACTCGTATATGTCGCAGACCCATACGACGAGCACATCACACCCTACGACGGCAACTCCACCTCCCAATCCTACGAGGGCTACGACGGGCCTGAGTACGAGGACGAATCCTTCGCCATTCCAAGTTACGAGGCTCAGGGTTACGTAGACGCGGAGGAGCCAGACGATGGATGTATGCGGACTGCATACGGAGAGCCCGGGTACTGGGAGGAGTATCACCGGCGCAGGTACGCAATCCTATACGGTCCGGATTCCGAGGAGGAGGGGGATACCCAGGGCGTATCTGAACGGGACGAGGACCTCGTAGTCGACCCAGCCGCAGCATACGATGACCCTGACTCGTCGGGCGAGTACGGGGCAGCAGGGGCGATGGAAGAGCTGAATCTCAACGGGGACGAGGACGAGGAGGCGTGGCGCGAGATGTGGGAGCGCGGCCCGCCCCCAGGCGAGAACGAGCTTGCGTGGGCGGATGCGATGGAGGTCTGGAGGCAGCGGCTCGAGTTGGACCCCTCCTACGGCGAGGACGGCGGGTCGGAGGTCCAGGCCGTCAACGGCCACCTCGACGTCGACACCCAGCACGCACCGGAGGAGCTCGCCGATGCGTACGTCGAAGAGGCGCCGCTTGACGACGTCCCTGCGCAGCTCACGCTAGAGGAGCTCCAGAGTCTCTACGACTCCGGTGGCGTACCCGAGGAGGATCGGGAGGAGTGCGCCCGACTTCTCGAGGAGCTTTGGGCATGCGAGCTGGAGCACCAACGGCTTCAAGCTGCGGGGTACGTCTGGGACGAGGAGCTGGGCGAGTACGTGCACCCAGACGGCTCAGACTCGTCCGAGGAATATGACGCGCAGGAAAACGATCTTGTAGGGATTCAAGAACATGCCGATGCTTACTCGGCGGCCCACGTTCTAGATCTCCCGCTCACTGCTCTCGCTGGCGCCCCTACACCTTCGTTCGTTTCAGACTCTATCCCTCCACCCGAGCTGCCGAAACACCAGGCCACCCCTCGCCGACGGTCCCCCAAGCCAGCAAAGCTCAAGTCCCCGCTCGAGCTCCACAAGCGTAGGCATCGGATGATCTTACCCGCACACCGCCAACTGCCGCCTCCGCTACCTCACGGACTTCGTTCAAGATTACAACGCTGGCCGAACAAAGGGCGCACGAAGTTGACTAAAAAAGCGAAACGGGATCCTCCGCCCCATGTCGCTCCCGTCGCATCGTCTGCGCGGTCCCCCGCAGTTGTCACGTCTCCAGCATCGATGAACCCTGCACCCAGCGCCACACCGCCTCCCGTCGTCGACGATAGTCGCTGCAGCCTGGCCACAGCCTCCATCGCTGCTGTCGACGTCCCCAATCCCGATGATCCCACTAAGCCACCCAACACACATCCTGCAGCACATACTTCCGCCTCCGTTTCCCCTTCTGCCCCGGTCCATGCACCCGCTACAACCACCGTCCTTCGTGTCGCGGTCCCAAAGCCGCCGAAGATACGCGTTCAAGCGGCGGCTCAAGCTGCAGACTTGAGTGCTTCGGCGCAACCGCGTCGCAACGCGCAGCGGCGCATCGCGAAGAAGGGGAAAGGCTGAGGCTCGCACGAGGGCGTGCGATTTCTTTGCGGAGGGGAACGGCGGTCCAGATGGACCTTTACCAAGCTTCATTGAGTCTTTCCTTCATTGACACTCCTTATCCTTATAGCATACTACCTACTCATACGATCTTTTATTCATCCCAGCTTCACTTCCCGAGAAAGTTGGCACCAGTGCCTTCGTTGATATGATACCATCCCTCCTTAATCATTTTCCATCGCTCATTTCCTTCCCTTTTTTTTCCCCATGTTCTTTTTCCACTGCTTAGTTACAGTGTTTCGTCGGACGAGGACGTCCTTTCATTTAGAGGGGGGAACCTGGAGCCGCTGAGGCGGCATCCATATCCCCGTGACCGCGTAGCTTACATCATCCTGTCTTAGCTTCTACCATATCGACCTCTCTGCTTTGCCTTGCCGCTGCCCCCGCTCGGGCCGTCCCCAACGGACGCGTCGTGGCGCGCCGCCACGGACACGCCCGGGTTCGAAGCGCCGACGTTCGACGATAGCGACTGGGCTACCGCGTACGTCTTCGGTAGCTACGATATGGGCCCGTCCAAGATCACTGCGGGCAAGACGGCGGCGTTGACTCCCGCGGAGGTTGCGTGTGAAGGAGTGACAGAGCCCGTGTGCAGATGCGCAGCAGTGTGCGACGAGTCGGCGCCGCGCGAGACTGGTACGCCGTCCCGAATTGCTCGGACCGTCCGCCTGATTTTTTTTGGCGCAGTGAGGTCGGAACTTGAGTGCAGTGCCGACGCCCGCAACGTCGAGTTCCTGAGCGCTGTCCCTGGTGAGGGATGCGTCTGCAGAACCACCCGCGGTCCGTACTTCTGCGGCGGTGAGTACATCACTTGGTGCGGGATTTAGGAGGCTGAACGGGAAACTTGACGCAGTGCCTGCCGACGAAGAGGCCGTGCAGATGTGCTACGACCGTACTGACGGGGCAGGGCAGCGCGATGTCCAGTGCTACGTCAAGTGCAGCGGGGACTTTGTCGCCACGGACCAGAAGACCTGTATGAAACCTTTGAGAGGGGGCGTGTATGTTTTCGTACCAGTCGCGATCTTGCCCGAGGCCAGTGTTGTCGGACAATTTTTTGTGGATGAACTTTGCGGTGCTCGAAGTCGGTGTCCTATTGGGTGGCGTGTCGATGCTGTGCGTGTCCGTTCCTAGAGCTGCTTGCAGAGATCATGAGGGGCAAGAGAGAAAGCGGAAGACGCAGGCTGAGTAAACACGTTTGCAAGACGTCGGCGATTCGGCCGGATGCTGATCGGAAGCGAAGCCGGGATCGCCTAGTACACGTGAGGATGATAATTTGTCTTGTTCAATTTTTGCAGAATTCAACCTTGTTTGTAGAGGGGGGGGGGAGCTATATTATACTCGCCTACTCCAGATACCTGAACAACGAGTTTACTGAAGACAGATATGTAGTGCTGGATGGGTGCTTATCCTTACAAGGTAGCTGCACAATGCCAACAGAACACACATCCATCCCCGGGGTTAGAGCAGGCAAGACGCTGACGTGTATCAAGATTTGGGGTTGAGTTTAAGTAGAGTAAATCCGAGTTCTCAAACGACGAACCCAAAAGTTAAAACTGGCTGATAGTCGGACTGGTCGAGCCAGTGATCGTAATGCACACGGTCACCTGACATCCCTCAAAATCTTGTATGTTTCAACTCTCCGCGCGTATCATCTTGCTGGTCTTCCCATAGTCATGCAGGCGCACGCTGAGCTGGAGGCGCTAGTGGGCAAGCACATGGCAGCAATGAAGAACACGACACCGCGCAGAGCTTGTCCTTACAAAGCAGCAAACTTGACGCCACCGTAAGTCTACTACAGATTGCTTACAATGAATAGTTTGAAATAAGATATATGCAACAAGACTCAAGCTTAAGAGCACTCCGCCCCTCCAAAGGTGATATCGTCGAAGTACGGGCTTCGGGAGCTGGGTGAGCTAGCGGCCGGTACGCGGAGACGAGTTCCACTTAACCCAGATGGTTCGAGATGGACACATCAAGAAGCGAGTTCCCGGTCGCGCAGTGCTTGTTGTCCTGCCCGGGACACGCGACGAGGTTCGACTGCGAGCCCGTCGACGATGTGGATCTCGCCGCTCGAGTGTGTGAAGGCCGAGGTGAGCGGAGGAACCGTTGGAACGGGGTCGTTCTGGTTCGTGACGAAGGTGACGCCCACCTGGAGAGCGGCAGGTCAAAGCGGAAAGCGAAGCGACAGTCGGGAACACACATTAGAGTCAAGGAAGTCGGCCCAGGCCTTATTTTCCGCCTCGGGGAAGCCCAAATGTTGTCACAACAACGTCGACAGAGGGACCCACAGCGCCTTTGATCATGGCAACCGGTCCATGGTAGCAAGGGCCGCGCCTAATGTATCTGTTCGTCAGTGTTCTGACTCATAGCGGGACACTATCGCACGCACCAAGACTATGCCCTGTAACAACGACCTTCTTCACGCCCGTGCTAGCTAAATTGGTCTTGACGCCCGCTAACAGACCATCTGCAGTGCGCTGGAAGGTGGCCTGGAAGCCGCTGTGTACTTGAACGCCTTCTATAGGTGCGATCGGTTGAGAATATTGGGACATCGTTGCAGTAGGACAACGCACTCCCCGCGGCCTGAGGAATTCGCGTCGTATCAATATCTTCTAGTCCGAAACTCCGCGTCGTTTAAGATGGAAAGACTAAGCTGCAGTATCAGAGCGATTCAAAAACACAGACTGAAGGAGCAACTCCCATGTTTTTTGGATCAGTGCCTTCGTGTGCAACGACGAGACTCTGATCGACCGTGTCGTGTGCAATAAAATCTGAATCTCGACTCAAAGAGGGGTGTGCGGGGCGCGAGGATCGCACTCACAGAACGGAGTCAGGCCCTTCATCTTCATGGGACAGGCAATGAGCGCATCAATAACACGGCAATCTGAATCTCCGCTCACCCCCCCCGCCGGCCTGCAGGAATTTCACCCCGCTCAACTTTGGCACGCAGTACCACAAGTCCATGCTGTGATGGACGCAGAAGGACAGTATGCTGCGCGGGCGAACTGGGCAGGCCGCTGGAGTGTTGTGTTGACAGTGTCGAGCGACACGGGCGTGGGGGCCCCAGTCGCCTCGGAGGAATCTAAGCCAAAGAGCGGCGCAGAGAGAGCTGAAGGAAGGAAAGAGAGACAAAGAAATGCAAGCATCTCGGCGTCGAGCCGGTCGAGAAGAATGGAAGCGAGGGGATGGCAGAGAGAGCGGGGGAAAAAGGGCACTCCGTTGACGGGTATATGAGGAGACTACTGGCATCCGATGCTAGATAGAGGCTGACAGGACCGAGACACTTTGATATGAGATCGAGAGGGAGCCTCCAGGTCCGTGACACAGGGTGGGATGAAACGATTTGTTAAAGGAACAAATCCCAGGCTGACATTACTGGGATGAGCAAGAGGCCGCCGAGTGTGGGAGTGAGGCTGCGAGTGTTGCTATTCTTGCTGCTGTACATGATTCGACCTGTTGTCAACGTGATCATCGTTGAACTAATAATAGTAGACACAAATGAAGATCTCCTGTTGGTTGACAGCTAGATTCATAAAGTGTCTTGAGATAGAACGGCTTGTTCCATGCGAAGTGGAAGATATCGCGCACAAGCAGTTTTAAACCATGTTGCATGATGGGTTATTTGAGGGCCTTCCATACCAGAAGTGATGCCCGTCGCGTTTGATTGTTGCCAAATATCGGCGGAACAGATCCAAGCCGCCCCAGCAGGTATTTTGGTTCATGGAATAGAGGCTGAACACCCGGCGATCTCGTGAGTGGAAACGACACAAATAAGTCAGTAACTCTTGCACCCTCACAACACCCGAGATTTGCGGATGAGACAATGCTAGATCCACGAAGACAGCCACGGGTCTATGTTTGAATGTGCACTTGTTGAGGATCCTCCATATCGAGGGGGACGACATGACGGTCGGGAGTAGAGGGACATCATGCCACGTGACGGGCGATGTTAGGGTTAGGGCTGTTTGTAACTTTGTTTGCTTATAGCAATTGCAAGGCCACGAACCGGTCTTATGCTGAGAGAACAAAAAATGACGCTGGGATCGCGACTCGTGGCTTCAAATATTATACTTAGTGTCCGTTTACTATAGAGTATCAGTTTCAACGCGACTGGTTGACTTTCTATAGGAATAGACTGTTCCTTGAGTCTGCTTAGAAATCCCACTAGTATATTCAATTGTCTAATAAAAGTGTGCACTTTCTTTGCGCTTTCCACAACATATGTTGAATAAATAATGGTTGCTCATCCATCGCCCTACAAAAGCCGAAGCATATTCTGATGGGCAACAATCTTTTGAATATCCTTTACTAGTCAAGAGGGAGGGAGCAGATCTGGTGCCCATCGCACAAAAGAGTTGATTATATTTAAGATAATTTGAAGGGTGGGTGACGACACCCCCTCCAGATTATTGGAAGCTCACATAAACAATCCCGAAACCATGAAAATTCTGGCTCACCGAGTTGATGGGCTGACAGCTGCCTCGGCATCCCAGTCAGTCAATGGAAATATTTGTCACGCACTGGCAACTTGCATACAGACTTTGTGGAAAGTCACCCAAATGGCTGGACACAAAATCATAATTTGACCCGTCTGGGGATCGAACACGAACTGATCTGAGTGGAACAGGGTCACGTGGGTCATTCACGGCTTGCTCTCGACTTTCATGTCCCGGGCGGACAACTTACAGACAAGCACCACGGGACTCGAAAGCACTCGGACGCAAGCAGTAATGCCCGAAACCCCAGTCATCCTCGCCTCAGGAGGATCCCAAGATGATCCGGACCTTGCCATGACTCGTTGGCCACGATGACCGAAAACTCCACCTGCGTCTTTCCAAATTCCAGGTAAGTATTTACAAGGGATTTCCCTCCCATAAGTTATTCCTATCCTTCAACTGACTTGACCTTCTAGTAAATATCTCCCTCTTCCTGCTGCAGCGCCGAATCTCTAGCAAATGTTCCCAGCCCGGGAAAAAACTCACCAAATCGGTCACCGGTTGAACCAATGCCCGCCGCCCGGTTCCTATGGGGGACCATCCTCAGTTGCCCCTCCAAGGCCGCCTTGTCTTTCCCCTTGTCTTTCTTTCCCTCACCGCCTTGCGATTCTGTTTGTACCGACAATCTTGGAAGTCCCCCTCCGACTTCCACCGAGCTGTCGGTGCTTCATCAGGATGGTCCCGGACGGAGTTCCGAAAGAAGCACCGCATTATTCAGCCGCGGAACTTGAAGATCCTTCTACTATAAGAAGGCACCGTGCACCCCAATCCAAACTCAATCGGCATGTCCTCCTCCCAACTCTTCAAGCCTCTCCAGGTCGGGCCAGTCGCCCTTCAGCACCGCGTCGTCCTCGCGCCTCTCACGCGCTACAAAGCGACGACAGAGCATGTCCCATTTCTGCCGCTCGTCGCAGAGTACTACGGCCAGCGCGCGAGCCGCCCCGGCACACTTCTCATCACCGAAGCAACCTTCATCGCCGCGCGCGCAGGCGGGTACGCGCATATCCCAGGCATCTGGAGCCCCGCGCAGATCAAGGGCTGGAAAGCCGTTCGTCCCTCATCTCGCCGCCGGTGCGCCTAGTGTTGATTTGTGCGCGGGCAGGTGGCGGACACAGTGCACGGGAAGGGGTCGTTCATCTTCATGCAGCTCTGGGCGCTCGGCCGCGCGGCGGACGCTGCACAGCTGCTGTCCGAGAGCCCAGAGCATGCCTATGTCTCGGCCTCGGACGTGCCGCTCGCAGGGCACGACGAGGTCCCGCGCGCCCTCACCATCGCGGAGATCAACGAATACGTCGCGCTGTACGCGCAGGCGGCGAAGAACGCGATCGTCGCGGGCATGGACGGCGTCGAGATCCATAGTGCGTCGCGAATGCGTCTACTTCCCACCGTAGAGATGCTGACCTACGGCAGATGCGAACGGCTACCTCCCCGACCAGTTCCTGCAAGATGTGTCCAACACGCGCACGGACGAGTACGGCGGCAGCATCGAGAACCGCGCGCGCTTCACGCTCGCGGTGGTCGACGCCGTCGTGGCCGCCATCGGCGCTGAGCGCACCGCGATCCGGCTAAGCCCGTGGAGCCCCTTCCAAGGCGTGTCTCCCCTATCTCGTCCTTGACATACTAGCGAACTCCCAGAAGGTATGCGCATGGCGGACCCCCTGCCCACGTTCGCGTACGTCGTCTCCGCGCTCGCCGCACGCCACCCGGGGCTCGCGTACGTGCACCTCGTCGAGCCGCGCATCAACGGGAACGCCTCGTGCGAGGGCGGCGCGCACGACTCCAACGACCCGTTGCGCGCGCTGTGGCCCGGGCCGCTCGTCCGCGCGGGCGGGTTCGCGCGCGCGGAGGCGCTGAAGACGGCGGAGGGTGGCGACATGGTCGCGTTTGGGCGGCTGTTCATCTCCAATGTGCGTCTATCGCTTCCCTGGAAGGCGCTTATTGATCGGATTGCAGCCGGACCTTCCGACGCGCCTCGAGAAGGACGTGCCGCTGACGGCGTATAACCGCGAGACTTTCTATCTTGTTGGCGAGAACACCCCGCGAGGGTACACGGACCAACCGTTCGCGGTCGCTGCGTGAAGGGGGCGTCGAGCGCCGGATCATTTAGATCGGAAACCAGAGTTTGTCGACCAAGGTTGTTCGGTTAAATTGTAGGTTAGATTGTAACATCTACTAGAGAACGTGTGTGTATGTGTAACTAAGTTTTGAGTTCAGTTATGTACTCGCTTTCACAGTACTTAACTCTCTTTCCGCGAAGGAAATCCGGAGAGCGAGCTCCAAGGGGTACTGCACGTCGAGAGCGTTGCTTGGGGTGAGTTCTGATATATGTATGATGCATGAGGCCCTGGTGACGAATGGAACATGGGAGGAAAACCGGGATCAAAACCGGTTGAAAACCGGGATCCAGATTGGGATCACGACGGTGATCAGACGGGGATGATGTGATCAGCGATCGGCGCAAGCGGCAGAGCTGGAAAGTTTCAAGTCACCCACTTTTGTGATCACAATAATCCAGTCTTGCCACCCTGGGAGCTTACAAAAACCAAACTGATAGAGCCGGAAATCGGTCTCTCAGCTACTCCGTCAACACATGCACCACCACAGACGAAATTTCTCTAGTCGCCGATTTGCCAATCACTTGGGGCTGATATGATCTTACCAAACCAAATCGGCCAATAGGAGTTTGAGTCGAGCCTCCCTAGCCTACCCAGCATTTTGGAGGAGGATTCTATGGGAAGTTAGATATTTAGAAGGCTCCCAGTCCAGTCCGAACCACTGCCCGACCCAGAAAACCTTTGCTAGGGAAAACTTCTTTTCAACTGGCAACCGACCCGGTCCGGCATTCACGGCCCGGCACCCCCTTGGCGGCTGAGAGTCTGAGACGCGTTTCTGCTTTCCTTCTAATACTGATTGTTGTGTTGTTGCTTTGCTGGGATTGCCGGATGGACATGTTCATATAAGAACTCTCCGTTGCAACCCAATCCAGACTCAATCGGCATGTCCTCCTCTCAGCTCTTCAAGCCCCTCCAAGTCGGGACAGTATCCCTGCAGCACCGCATCATCCTCGCGCCACTCACGCGCCTCAAAGCGACGGCAGAGCACGTCCCATTTCTGCCGCTCGTCGCAGAGTACTACGGCCAGCGCGCGAGCCGCCCCGGCACACTTCTCATCACCGAAGCGACCTTCATCGCCGCGCGCGCAGGCGGTTACCCGCACATCCCAGGCATCTGGAGCCCCGCGCAGATCGAGGCCTGGAGAGCCGTGCGTCCCTCATCGCGCCCCTGGTGCACCCAGTGTTGATTTGTGCGCGGGCAGGTGGCGGACACGGTGCACGCGAAGGGGTCGTTCATGTTCATGCAGCTCTGGGCGCTCGGCCGTGCTGCGTCGGCCGCACTGCTGCTCTCCGAGAGCCCGGAGCACGCCTATGTCTCGGCCTCGGACGTGCCGCTCGCAGGGAGCGACGAGGTCCCGCGGGCCCTCACCATCGCCGAGATCAACGAGTACGTCGCGCTGTACGCGCAGGCGGCGAAGAACGCGATCGCCGCGGGCATGGACGGCGTCGAGATCCACAGTACGTCGTCGCGCACTAGGCCTACCTGTACCGTTGAGAAGACAACCTACGGCAGATGCGAACGGCTACCTCCCCGACCAGTTCCTGCAGGATGTGTCCAACACGCGCACGGACGAGTACGGGGGCAGCATCGAGAACCGCGCGCGTTTCACGCTCGCGGTGGTCGACGCCGTCGCGGCCGCCGTTGGCGCCGAGCTCACCGCGGTTCGTCTCAGCCCGTGGAGCCCCTTTCAAGGCGCGTCTCCCCCCCTCCCCTCTTAAGGACATTTTAGCGAACCCCCAGCAGGGATGCGCATGGCGGACCCCCTGCCCACGTTCGCGTACGTCCTTTCCGCGCTCGCCGCGCGCCAGCCTGGGCTCGCGTACGTGCACCTCATCGAGCCGCGCATCAGCGGGAACGATGGGTGCGAGGGCGGCGCGCAGGACTCAAACGAGTCGCTGCGCGCGCTGTGGCCCGGGCCGCTCGTCCGCGCCGGCGGGTTCGCGCGCGCAGAGGCACTGCAGGCGGCGGAGGGCGGCGACATGATCGCGTTTGGGCGGCTGTTTATCTCCAACGTGCGTCTATCGCTTCACTGGAGGGCACTTATTTTATTGATCGGCTCGCAGCCGGACCTCCCAACGCGCCTCGAGAAGGATGTCCCGCTGGCGGCGTACGACCGCGAGACGTTCTATCTTGTCGGCGAGAACCACCCGCGAGGGTACACGGACCAACCGTTCGCGGTCTCTGCCTGAAGGGGCCAGAATATCTTTTCAAAAGCACATCAGTTGAAGCTTTAGATCGGAAACCTGAGTTGATTGTTAGGTTTGGGTTCGAATGTAATAACTACTACAGAAAGAGTCAGAAGTTTCGAGTCCTGTACTCCTTGCGTCATAGTAACTTTCTCGCGATGGAAATTCCAGACCGGGAGCGAGCGCCGAGTACATGTTGCGGAGCTCAGCTATATGTATGATCATGATAGATGAGGCCCTGTTGAAGATACGATACGCTATAGCAAAGCCTCGCGAAAACCGAGGGATGGCAAACAATTGCCGTTTCGAGGTGAGTAGGTCCTAGGGATTAAGTACCCGAGAAACAAGTGATTGCGTCCCAATTTGCGAACACAGCGACTCCGAGCATTTCTACCCTAACACGTGGCTGGGAGAGGGCTGGGATTGCACCAAACAGGTATAAAGTTGCTTGTAGGTGGCTGACAGCTTTGGCTACGTAGCACAATCTTGCGCGCTTTCCCATTCCTATTCGAACCGGAAATGTGGGAACCAACTGGTGTCCTAATGGGGATAGTGTCAGCATGATGACATGATACTCCTGCGCGAGCACCCCGCGCTACAGCGGATACATATTATATACTGCGTCCGTGCTGTCTCGGTAAGCCAGACGTTCCGCGGATCCGGGCACAGATCACACCGGAACGTCTGGGTTACCGGGACAGACACCCCCCATGGTGTCTGTCACACCTATGTCACACTTGGGACGTCACTCTCGTGTTCAATGCCATGCTGGGCCATTTCATCTCGAATGTAGTTGTATTTCATACACACATATCTTTGAGTCTCTCGATTCTTTTCTGCTGTCTAAAACTGCTCTGGCATGTTGATGGCCATAATCATCAATCCCCGCTAAAAACGAGCCGCCTGCGGCAGCACAAAAACAAACCGAAAAATCCGGGGAAATTCGGGCATCATGAGAGGATATGTAAGGGTGATTCCGTTGATTTCTCTTGCCTCCCGTAGCTTACACCCACCGTAGATATGCTTCCCTCCGCACCGTACGCGCACTGCTGTCTTCGCCTCACCGGCTACATACATGAAATTGAACATCATGAATAACAACACATCAACCACATCGATAATTTTTTCTGGCGATGTGATGCGAGGGGGGAGTGAGGAGATGGCTGTGACACCATGGGGGGGTTACGCACTCCCGGGCCAAATGCCGCGTTCTATGTCGTAGCTAGCCCGCCTTATCCCGCTCATCATTTTACCCGAAATCCGCGCGCGGTCCTCTGGGTTACCGAGACAGTGTCCGTGATGAAAACTTCAAAAGAAGAGAACTTCCAAAGAAAAAGAAGAATCCCGCAAAACAGCACGTGACCGCAGCATGGCAAGTTCGGCATCAATCAATGATCCCTGATGACAAGCATCGACATACTGTGGCAGGAGATCAATTTTCTTCATCCTATCCCTGGATTATCCTGCGGCAGGAGCGTCAGCCATGGGCTTGGCCATGGCGCTCAATCATGACCGGACACCGCAAAAGCGCTGTTCTCCTCCACGCGAGTATAATAATCTAACCCCCCTCCCCCCTCCCCCCTCCTCCTCCGCCACACAGTCTCGATATCGGGATCCACGGGCTCATCCAGAATCTCACGGAGAGAAGCAATCTCATTGGACGCTCCAGTACGCCCGACACGACGACTTTGCGGCGCAGCGGAAGCAAGGCCAGTATTCGCCTGCCGCAGCAGAAGGCGGTGTACCTGTGGCACCCCGCGTGTCCCATAAGTAAAGCAGGGAGGAACAAGGGAGGAATCGACGGATTTTCACATGGAAGAAGCCCCCGCGGAGAGTGCGAAAAAGAGGAAGAGAATGCAGGGCTCGTGCGACATTTGCAGGAAAAAGAAGAGTGAGTCGGGCGCTCCAGTCCAATTTTCCTGACTAATCTGTAGCAGTTCGATGTGCGCATATTCCTACTGCGATACAGAGAATGCCACTCACGCGATGCCCAGGTGATAGCTCAGCGATGCCTGGGAACAGATGTAGCTATTGCATCACGCAGGAGCTTGAGTGCACGCACGACCGTCTAAATGTGCGTGAGCAGCTCGGACACGAGCATGGATTGACTGCTTTCAGGATCGCAAGACACCCGAGTCTGGGCTTCCCCCGCCGAAGACCGCGCAGGAACTTGTCACGAATATCATTTCGCCCGCGACCGTCTACATCCCACCCGCCGATGTGCACGGGGTCCTGCTCGAGATTGCGCGCTACGCCCGGAGTCTTGAGGAGAAGCTTGCGTCTCTGCAGCTGCTAACGCCTGCGCCCAATGCACGCTCGCCCTCGGTGGTGGATGACTCGCCCCACACGCAGGCGCTCATCCGTGAGCCCCTGGGTACCCTCAAGCCAAACGCGCAGACAGAACTGTTCTACGGCAAATCCAGTAGCGTGCAATTCGTCAAATCTGCCATCACGCACATGCACGGAACTGCGCCCATAATTGTCGGTGTCCAGCGCCCGGAATTCTGGATAGAGCGCCCGGTGCGCTTGCGACAGATTCCACTGTAAATCCCTAATCAAAGATTTGTTGCCAGTGGGAGAAGCTTGTCGTCGAGGCGCCCGTGCAAGTCTTCCCCGCAAACGACCTCCTCACGAGCCTGCCCGACATCTACTTTGCGCAGATCAATCCGCTCGTCGGCCTCCTCCATTCGCCCAGCTTCCGCCGCGGCGTCGCGAGCGGGCAGCACTTACGCGACGCGGACTTTGGCGCGCTCGTGCTCGCGGTGTGTGCGCTCGCGAGCCGCCTGAGCGACGACCCGCGCATATTTCTGGACGGCGAGGGCGAGCATAGTGCGGGCTGGAAGTGGTTCCGGCAAGTGCGCCCCCTGCGCACGAGCTTCACACCCGAGCCGTCGCTGTACCAGCTGCAGGTCATCGCCGTGCGTCCGCTCCTCTCTCCACCCAATCCGCATCCACTTTATCTTGTTCATGTAGCTGTCCATGCTGTACCTCGTCGGCGCCGACAACTCTGAGGAGTCGTGGTTGCTCGCGGGCCTGGGCCTGCGCTGCGCACAGGGCGCCGCCGGCGCGCACCACCGCGGCGGCTACGCGCACATGACACCGCTCGACGCTGAGCTTTACAAGCGCGTCTTCTACTTCTTCCTCATCGCCGACACGCTGCTGTCAACCCTCGCCAAGGGTCGCCCGTGTGCTGTTACTACCCTCGAGTGTGTCGCTCCGCCTGCATTCCTCGCTTTGATCGCTCATCCTGTCTTGGGGCAGCTTCGACGTCGACCCCCCTGCGGACTGCGACGAGCAGTACTGGGGCTTCCCCCACACGACACCACGCGGCGCACCCTCCGCCAGTGCGTTCCTCGGCGCGTATCACGCGCTCGTTATGATATTCGTGCGCATCAAGCGCGCCGTTGTACGTCCTGGCTAGTTCTCTTCTGAGGCTTGCTTCTCTGAACCCCGCCAGTATCCCCTGAACGGCCGGACGCCGTCCGCGGAGGCTATCGCAGAGCTCGAGTGCGTGTTCATCTTTTTCCCTTCACTACTCGCGTGTAACTTCTTCCTAAAGCTCAGCGCTGAATGACTGGGTCGATGCCCTCCCGGAGCACCGTACGCCCCACCGTCATCAACCCCAGCTCTCTCTACTGAATTAACCGGCCAGTCCAATGGGATCCGAAACAGGAGAACGAGGTCCCCTCACACATGAGTACTTGGCGCTATGACTGATGCTTGCACTCCAGGTGTTCCTACAACAGTCTGCTGCTCTGTAAGCTGCTCTTCAGCACTTCATACTCTCTTGAGCGGCTGATCCTCCCCCCCCCCAGATATTCGAGCTATTATCACGGCAGGTCCCCTCGCAGCCTATGTCGAACTTTGACCCTCAGGTAGCCCACAGCGCAAATCCTCATTCACCGCCCGTTCATTCCCGCGCCAGGGAAAGAAGCAGCGTCGAACGTGAGCGGGTGTTGGACACCACTTTTTCCGCGGGCTGGCTCAATATTTCGTTGATGTATCACCGCAGACGCGCTACCCTTCGCTCGCGATCTGCGCAAACGCGGCGCGTTCTTGCGGACGCGTCCTTGACGCCCAGACGCGCCGGCGGGGCCTGCTGCACCACCTACCCGTCATGGTGCGCGCCATGCCGCACTCTCCTACCCGTGTCCGCGATGCTCAAGACACATGTACAATACACAGACCATACTCTTCGACTGCGCCGTCGTGCTGCTCATCAACGTCTGGGCAATCGTCGGTAAGATGCGTACCCAGGAGCGCTACGCGCGCGCCGCCGCCGACGTGGAGAATTGCTTGCGCGTTGCTGCGCCTTTACGAGCGGCGGTGCGTCTCCACTCTCCACCGAAGCAAGCCTGACCGCGTCGGGGTAGGTGGCGCCTGGCGGGCCGGAAGGCCGACATTCTCGCTGCGCTGCTCAACATCGGAAAGTACACTACCCACGTCCCGTCCGCGAAGCGCCGCGCGACAGCGACGGTGACGCGGAGGAGGATGCGCGCACCACGGACCCGACCTCCCTACGGGCGCTCTATGCAGAGAACCGCCCCGTCGCAGGGCCGTCGCGTCTGCGTGAGCGCTCGCTAGCGCAGCAGATTTCGGAGATGGAGGTCTCCTTCCAGCGTCAGCCCGACCACTTCGATCTGCCTCTCCACACGGCGGAGCTCGGCGGGCTGCCGATATACCAGTCGTCCGACTACGACTTCGGGGTCGTGCCCGAGCCTTATCTCGATAGATATGGGACTGGTAATGCGGGTATCAGTACCGGCGAGGATCCTGTGTCGCAGGCGCAGTTGGATGCAGCGTTCGGCGTGGTTGGGCAGGGGTCAGATCTAGAGCACATATTCGGCGTCCGATTTCCGGAATCATACCCAGGTATATCGCATCTTCTCGCGCGCTGACATGTGCGGGGCTCATTTCTCGGTACAGGGGATTATGAAGTGCCACCGACGACCTATACGCCGGGCAGCGCTAGTGAGGACATAGAGCGGTTCAACCGTTCGTTCGAAGTCCCTTCAAGTGATACGTGCGTGATCCTGATTTTCTGTGTTCGACGCCCCTGTCCGACGCCGATTTTTTTTTCGGGATTGCAGGTGGAGAGAGTGGAGCACGTACCTTGCGAATGTGAACGGACTGGGCCAGCATCCGGATGGAATTTAAGGCTACTCATGCAGTTGCTGCAATTATAGTATTCGAGCACACACAGGCATCTTCCGGTGTGGGTCAACTCCCCGATATCAAGGCATGGACGGGCTAAAACGTAGAGCTGAGCACAGATGGGGCTGCACAGGCTAAAGTCGATCTGAAATATGTATATGTTGTGTGTACTTATGTAATGCATCTTTCGTCTAGTAGCCGGCGGTGCGATAGCGCTCGAGGTAACATGGGTTATCTTTGTCCCCCCCCCTCCCCCCGTCCTACGACGTGCCGAGTTCCATTTAGACCACAGGCCTGAGGCGAGTGAGCTTCGGTCCTTCTGCCTCAGGCGTACCGCGGCTTTTGCAGGGCAGACAGATATTTGTCAAGGTCCAAGGAGTCCTAGCTACGACTTCGAGATGTCTGCATCCCGGGTAGATATGGCGTCTCTGAA
>JARJCN010000152.1:0-65447 GCA_029282135.1 Mycena belliarum
ACGTGCCGGACCCCCTAGGGACCACGCTCTTACAAACCCCCTAGAGGACGAACAGGCCACCGACCGAAACCCACACCCATTCCCTCGGTAGCGCCGCAGTCCGCATCACAGCGTGTCCACGTCCGGGAGTTAACCTGCCCGAGGACTGGGAAAAGGCCGCGCCGGAAGACAGGTACAAGCATGTTGTGGATGTTGTTGGCCGAGCTGACCCCCTCATCAGGTTTCTTTATTTCCTGTTCATTGCGCTGGATGCGTGCTTCCGCCTGAAGCGCCGTCTTATTTCAAGCGACCTCCGAGACCCGGGCTTAGGGACAGGTTGGGCATACTTCACGGAGAACGAACTGTATCGACAATTCCTGCTAACGGTAACCGATCAGAAGGAGGTATGCCTGATCTTCATCGACGCGAAAGATGTGCTGATGTTTGGCAACTCAGATGAGCACGTGCAGCGGGCTAGCGGCGCTCGACTATGCGAATACAAAATTCTCGCGCGGCTACAGCAGCACAGGAGTTGGCATGGGCGTCTGTGCGCGCCATGAATTCGTGCTGCCGACAGGTGTCGGCGACCTTCAGAAGGGCGAGCGGTAGGTTTGCTGCTCTCCGAATCGGCCCAACTTCCCGCTGAACTCTTTTTGCATTAGCTTCGTCAATATGGACTACATCCTGGCGTCCATCCTTCGCCACTTTGACCCGCGGCTGCTCAAGGTCATCTCGTATGACATTGTCTGCCAGTGGTGGAAGCATCTCCTGGAGAGGCTCCTGAAACTGCCTGCGATGCTCCGCCTACGGATCACCCTCGAGCTCGTGCGCTTCGTCATACCGAAGATGCATATTCATTCACACACTTTGGCGTGCCAAGTCCTTTTTTCCCTCAACCTCCTTCTTGGCGCTGGACAGACGGATGGTGAAGGGATCGAACGCCCTTGGGCAAACATCGGCGGCGTTGCAACGAGCACGCGGGAGCAAGGGCCCGGTTCTCGCCATGACACGCTGGACGACCACTGGGGATACTGGAACTGGGTGAAGTTGACCATTATCGGTGTGTGATTGATTTTTGAATGACCTAGCTGCATGGTTTCTGATGCCATGCAGCGCGCTTGCTACGTCGGCGCCTGGATACAGCGCGCGTGGAGAGTGCTCTCCAGAACGAGGGCTTCGAGGCGTTCTCGGCCCAGCAGCCGGAGCGCGTTCAGGGGTGGAAGAAGATGGTCCATGATTTTGAGGTGGATCCAAAGCAGCCGAACCCCTATGAGACAAAGGTTGTCGGTGCATGTTCAAGCCATTTTCGATGGAATGCGCAGTTAATCTCGTGCGGGCAGGTCTGACAGAGGCCCAAGTCCGACTTCAATTTTCGGAGGAGGAAGCCAAGCGGGCAGAACTTGGGGTCCCCGCGCTGCATGATGTAAGCCCGAGCAGCTTCATTTATGCAGGGCTAGGCCTGGAGGATGAGCAGTGCGTCCCGTACATTTTTCTTCGCCCGTGGTGCTGATGTCAGCGGGCAGGCGACGTCTGCGCGTCCAGGCTGAGCTGAAGAAGGCAGGGACGGCGGGACAGAAGATCAGCTTGACCACGATGCGGACAAAGCTGACCCGCGGGATCCAGCGCTTCCGGAAGCTCCAGAGCATCTACACCCCGGCAGCATTGCAGGCAGCGTCCCGGGCGCAAACGGGAAGTCTGACGGATAGCGCAGCATCCGAGCTACCGGAAGACACGCCGCTATACCTCCCTTCAGCGCTGACTCCGGAAGAACGAACGGGCGGGTGTGTCGCGGGCTTGGAGAACATCGAGGGCCTCGCACGTGATGCTCAATGCCGAACGGCGCTCGTCCGTCTGCGCCACCAGTTGCATATGAAGTCGCGCCTCATGGTGTACAAAAAGAAAAATGCGCGGCACCAGGGAGCAAATACACGGTCAAGGACGATTGTCGCCCGCAACGAGAGCAAGGTTCGACTTCATTCAGAGAAGTATCAATGTGCCTGGAATGCGATCCGCTTGCTAAATGGTGGCGACCCGGCAACGGTGGGATGGCTGAAGTTGCGGCGACAAGACATCCGGATGATGGAGGACAAGGAGGAGCTGTCGAAGCGGATGGAACGGAAGAAGAAGCAGGAGGCGAGGCGGAAGGAGCGGCAGCGGCGACTGGTAGAAGAGGGAGAGATTGCAGCGCCGGGACCTGAAGAGGATGGAAGTGCGGGCGAGGAGGAGGAGGGCAGCGGTGGCGAGCGTGAGGCGCGTGGCGGGGAGAACCGGCGTGAAGTTTCATGGATATGGGCGGCTGCAGGAACCTCAGGCACCGATGCTGATCTCGAAGACGGTGAGCCCTTCCTCTTTCTCGTCATACGAGAGGTCTTACGCATCAGTCTATCAGCACTTCGCATCGAATGGGCCAAGGCGTACGCCCGGTCCCGACGCTGGAAGGAGGAGGTGCGACTGCTGGAAGAAGAGTCGCGCCGAATCCTCATTTCCTTCGAGTTTTCGGCATACGTTTGGGAGCAGCGCGCGCGGGCAGTGCAGGTTGACAAGGTCCCGGAGGAGGTCGCCGAGGGCGCCATTGCATACGCGGTCAGCCAGGCGAGGATGTTTCGGAAGATCAAGGACAACGCGGACCGTACATTGACTGAGCCCAAGCTAGCAAACGGGAAGAAGCGCCAGGCGCCACGGATGCGCCTGGCACAGGAGGCGGAAAGCGAGGCTGGCGAGGGCGATGGCGACGACGAGAGCGATTGGGAGCTGGATGACGGGGATAAGGCCGACGATGACGCGCCGCCTGCTGATGTCTATAGCGACGAGGAGTTCTTCCTCGGCGGGGAGGATGAGGCAGAGTGAAGGGAGGGAGGCAGGAGGGGGAGCACGATGGCGGGGGAGTACGCGTCCCGCCCGTATCCCGGTCCCGACCCGCGGCGTGCCCCGCCGCGTGGGTGGGCGCGATTTGTGCGGACCCCCATTGCGACTTGAGCGGACGAGGGCGCGCCGCCAGGGTGACCGAGGGCGAGGGGTGGCGGGAGGCGGCTGCGGGGCGGGAGGCCGAGGGCTCTCGCCCGCCCATATCCCACTCCCAACCCGCGGCGTGCCCCGCCGCGTGGGTGGGCGCAATTCGCGCGCACCCCCATTGCGACTTGAGCGGACGAGGGCGCGCCGCCAGGGTGACCGAGGGCGAGGGGTGGCGGGAGGCGGCTGCGGGGCGGGAGGCCGAGGGCTCTCGCCCGCCCATATCCCACTCCCAACCCGCGGCGTGCCCCGCCGCGTGGGTGGGCGCAATTCGCGCGCACCCCCATTGCGACTTGAGCGGACGAGGGCGCGCCGCCAGGGTGACCGAGGGCGAGGGGTGGCGGGAGGCGGCTGCGGGGCGGGAGGCCGAGGGCTCTCGCCCGCCCATATCCCACTCCCAACCCGCGGCGTGCCCCGCCGCGTGGGTGGGCGCAATTCGCGCGCACCCCCATTGCGACTTGAGCGGGCGAGGGCGCGCCGCCAGGGCGACCGAGGGCGAGGGGTGGCGGGAGGCGGCTGCGGGGCGGGAGGCCGAGGGCTCTCGCCCGCCCATATCCCACTCCGAACCCACGGCGCGGCCCGCCACGCGGGCGGGCGCGATTTGCGCGCTTTCCGATCTGCGCGGGCGAGGGCGCCCCAGCGCCGCAATTGCGGGCGCCAGAGTTGCGGGGACGCGCGGAGCTCCCCAGCACCTACATTCCCCTCCAAACCAATCCGCTGCGGCGCGCCCTGCCGCGCCGGCGGGCGCGATTTGCGCGCGTTCCGATCTGCGCGGGCGAGGGCGCCCCAGCGCCGCAATTGCGGGCGCCGGAGTTGCGCGGACGCGCGGAGCTCCCCAGCACCTACATTCCCCTCCGAACCCACGGCGCGCCCCGCCGCGCGGGCGGGCGGCATTCGCACGCTTTCCGATCTGCGCGGGTGAGGGCGCCACAGCACGGAAATTGTGGGCGCCAGCAGCGCAAGTGTGGGGCAGGGGGTTTGTGGGGAGGAGGAGAGCCCCTCAGGATCCATATGCGACCCCCGGGGGGGAGGCAGGAGGGAGGCAGGCGGCGCTGCTGGGGCGAGATCCTGGACGCTCGCAGGTGCGGTGGCGCATCGCTGTACGGGCGGGCGGCCGCGCGGGGGACATTATCAATATCCACATGTAATAGGGCAGCGCGTAGGTATCCTATCTCTTTTTCGCATTCTTTTTGGGTTTCTTGACAAGTGTCACGTGTGCTGAGCGCTCTGCCGAGCGTTCGGCAGCACCGATAATCCCCTCGTGGCGGTGTGGGGGTCGCGCCGCAATCCCGAGATGCCGCCGGGGTGCCGGGGGGCACCCCCTGATGTATACAAGGGCCTACAATGGCTAAAAAGAATGTAAAATCATTCCCGCTAACATTTTGCATTACGCTCCTCGGGAAGGTTCAGGAGCTTTTACATTGTTGGTACCACATGAGGTGCGCTGTGACCCTTGTACGTGAGAACCACGTCCGTGATGTCCCGGATGTAGCCGGCCTCGTTGGGGCTGCCGTCTACATTGAAGACCGGGATCGGCTGCGAAAGGCGTCGGACCGGGAACTGATTGGCAGCGACGTACTCCGAGTCGATGAATTCGGAAGTCGCGCCACAGTCCACGAGCTCGTTGGTCGAGAGCTTCGCAGCGCTATCGGTGGACATGAACTCGAGCGGGAGGTGCAGCGAGTTGGGGGCCGGGATTGCCGCGACGGTGTAGCGCTTCGGGAGCCTTCGCTCCCAGGAGGGCTTCCGTTGTGCACGCGGGATTGCCGGGGGGACCGGAGCGGTTCCGGACTTCGGAGCAGCTGGAACCGGAGCGACCGGAACCGGAGCCACCGGAGCGACCGGAGGAGCGCTCGGGCTGGGGGGTGCGTCTATCGTTTCGGAAGGTGCAAGAGATATATTGTCAGACTCATTACACAGGACGGCGAAACGATTGGGGGACGCAAACGAGGGTGCACTGCTCACTCGTCGCGGAGGGGAAAATCCTCCGGACCAGGAGCAGCCGCGGCAGCGGAATGCTGCGCAGCGGCCTCGGACGACGCGACGCGAGCCAGCAGCTCCTCCAGCAGCTCGCCGTCTAGCTGCCGGATCACCTCATCCAGCACATCGACCGCGCGGATGTCGACCGGAACGGTGCAGTCCCGGGCGAAGTGGTTCGGGTCGCCGCAGCGGAAGCAACCGCGGCGCAGGGCAGCGCGCGCGCGGGCCCGGTCGACGTCCATCGGAACCGGAGCGGGAGCCGGGGGCGCTGCGAACCTCGGGGGGGCGGAGGGAGCGGCCGGGACGGAAACCGGGATCATCCGGGCACGGTTCGGGGCGTGCGCGGGCCTTCCGGACGTTCCGGACGAGCCGATCTTCGAGCGCTGGATCGACTCGTACTGGCGGTACGCGCGGAGACGCCAGCCGGGGTAGTCCTCGAGGTGCGGAGGGTCGCTCGAGCCGGTGATAGCGAGGTTGATCGCCGGGTCGAGTCCGGTCCTGTACTTCGTGACCTTGATGAGCTGGTCTTCGAAGCCGGCGAGGTCGACGAGGTCCTCGAAGTCGTCGGTGTACCGGTAGATGTCGCGGTTGCCCATGTGGTACGCGCGGGACTCGAGCTTGTGCAGGGCGTGGTCCTGCTCGTTCTCCTCGATGAACCGGAGCCGGAACTCCCGGTCGAAGTCCTCCCAGAGAACGAAGGGAAAGGGCTCCTTGGCGCTCTGGCGTTCGGCCCAGCGCTGCGCCGCATCCTTCGCCATAAAGGACATGGCGAACCGGATGGCCTTGTCTTCGGAGGGGTCCCCGTAGGCGTCCCGGAAGCCTTCCGGAACCAACCGGATGTACGTCCGGACCGCGTGCAGGAACGCGCGGCCTTGGGTCCGGTCGCCGTCGAAGACGAACGGGGGGTTCGGTCGGAGGACCGTTTTGTTCGAGGAGGTGGACTCCGGGAATAAGCCTGGACTCGCGGCCGGAGCGGGTGCCACAGGGACCGGAGCAGGTGCGGGTTGTAGGTTGGTGACCAGGGCGGTCAAGTGTGCGAGGCTCGCCTCGATAGCGGACATCCGGGCGTCCGCGGTCGGGTCCGGAACCGGAGCTCCGGAAGCTCCGACGGGGGTACTGCCGGGCATGTCGGCGACAATGCGGGGGGAGGAGGGGGCAAGATTCGAATGGGGTGAGGCGGGGGCGCTATCTGAGCTGTCCGAGCCGTCGACGCCGAACTTCGCAATCTTGACCGGTTAATCCCTAGAAGACGTTCTTCTGCTGTAAGGGCAACCACGCGGCCCGAGAAGTCAAGGGTCCTGGCGTGGGGAATCCGAAGGTTAATTGACAGGCCGTGCTACTAAGTACAAGTATAGCGCACCTGGCGTGGGGAATCCGAAGAGAAGAACGTCTGAGGATTCCCACGCCCGGAGCCGCCTAAAATACCTACTGACTAGTAGCACGTGCGCGGGGTGATCGGAGCAACCGGAGTGACGCGCATAGGTCCCGTGCGCGGTCACAGGCCACGTGGTATCCGGAACCGGAGTTCCGGCGGGGTCGCGGGAGCGGGCGAGCGGGGGCGGAGGGAGCGACGGGGGGAGCGACGGAGGGAACGGGGACTGGGGCGGAGGTCGGAGCGGGGGCTCCCCTGACAATTGGTCCACGTGTTTTTGCCCCAAACTCCGGTGCGAGAGGTGTTGAGCATTGACACCAACTTCACTTGTATCTACCCTGCCATTCACATCCTATGAGCTTATTGCTATTATTCTGGAGGAGAACCGCCGCTGCTTGGAAAAATCGGGCGCAGACTCTGCATTAGTCTCGAGGGGATCAAATTCGAGTTTGAACCGATACCCCAAGTCCGCGAATAAATCCACTGGCTGTAATTGCCCTTCAGATAGTACATACATGTTAAAATTGTGGTGAAATATCATTGCAAGCATAAATGTTTTGCAAAGGGTGGAGACCGTGAAGGCCAAGGACCGAAGCAAACCTCCAGGAAATCGAGATCGAAGACCAAAGACAGGGCTAACCAGGCTCAGGACAATCCGTCAGATGCCGCGAATGAGGATCTAATTGATCAGGCTTACTCGGCCGCCATCACTGAACCTTGCTGCCATACAGCAATAAATTTGTTCAAGCGTACTGATTGGCTTGCTGACTCCGGAACCACGTCGCATGTCTGCAATTCATGAGAATTGTTTACCGATTTTACCCCGCTCACGAACCACAGTATTACTGGTCTCGGCGAGAATAAGGTCCAGGCTCTCGGCAAAGGCACAGTAATATTGAAATAACAAAGTGGATGGCCAATATGTTACAAATGTTCTAAACAACATACTTTATGCCCCCGCATCAGCCAATAGCCTTCTATCCATAAGCAAACTTGATGATGCCGGAGGCAAAGCAAGCTTCCGCTATGGCATATGTACATTGGTTAACGCTAAAGGAAAGAGATTAGCCACAGCAAAGAAGATAGGGAACCTTTGCCTATTGGATGTGAAGCCTCGCGATGAGGATTATGCGCATATCTCAGCTGAGTCTACTGAGACATGAAATTGCTTCATTGCAAGTACGATCACCTGTCAATTTCGTCATTGGAAAAGCTTGTGAAAGGAAATCTGATTAACAGACTTACTGTAGCTCCTGGCAGTCCACCATTCACCCAATGCGAAGCTTGTGTTCAAGCTAAACAGCACCGTCAACCTTACCCAAAGGAATCCGAAGATGAGACCACAGAAACTGGTGAACTCACCCATTCCGATGTCTGGGGACCGCGCGTCGCAGCTATTCAAAGCCATGTAGCCATTTCCAAAGCCAGATACTATATCTCATTTACCGACGATTTCTCCCACCGATGCACGGTATTCTTCATGAAGCACAAATCAGAAGCAACTCAGTGTGTGAAAGATTATGTTGCTTACCTGGAGCGCCACCTCCAAACTCGTCCGAAATATATTCGGGTGGATAACGGGGGAGAATACATCAATAAGGAACTTGTCAGATGGTTTAGAGAGAAAGGAATTGACTTACAGACCACCGCACCCTATTCACCCTCCCAGAACAGCATTGCTGAACGTCTCAACCGCACCCTTATGGAACTTACCCGTGCGATGCTTATTGCTCGTAATCTACCTTCGTTTCTATGGGCTGAAGCAGTTATTCATGCTGCATACATTCAAAATTGTTCACCTACCAGGGCTTTGAACGGGCTGACCCCGCACGAGGTCTGGACCGGCAAGAAGCCTAATATGGCTCATCCGAGGGAATTTGGTTCCGAAGTTTGGATACTCACAGAAGCCAATAAACCTGGCAAGACTGTGTGCAAATCCATGAAGCACATCTTTGTTGGATATGCCGAAGGACCTAAAGCAGTTAAATACTGGGATAAATCAAGCAAGCAAGTCAAAGTCCTCACGCAATTTCGAGTTTTTGGATACCCTACCAAACGAGGTTGAATTAGACACACCTGACAGACTGCTGCTTGAGGGGGAGCCAGGGAATTCCAATCCGCAGCTGCAAATATCAAGCTAGTTGCGGCACCGACTCCAATTCAACCAACCCACTCACCTGCTACTCCGCCAGCACCTTCCACTCCTACAGCGCGATCACCTTCACCCATACCTACGGAGCCATTGGCCAACCTTCCATCACCACTTAAACAGGCCATCTATGCACCTCAGGGATTAAATCCGATCCCACTACCAGGGAAATCTGGGATCACAATTATCGCCGGATGGACAACCCGCAATCGTGCCTATCTGCCGTACACAGCCCATGTCATACCAAGGCACCCACCGATGACTCGCAATCCAAGGAGGATCCATTTGAGACTGCCAACGAGACCAATTATGTCTTGTTAGCGTCACAATCCAATATAGATGACATACCTCGTAATTTGACGGAAGCGAACACATCACACGAATGGGACGGTTGGGAAAAGGCTATGGAAACTGAATATCAGACACTCCAATCGATGGGAACCTGGAAACTCGAAGACTTACCCTAGGGACGAAAGGTCATAGGCTCCTGATGGACATTTGACAAGAAGTATGATCAACTGGGAAATATCATCAAATTGAAAGCTCATCTCGTAGCTCAAGGTTACTCACAGATTCCGGGCATGGATTATGTCGATACCTTCTCCCCAGTCATTCGTCTCGACTCCCTTTGCGCTATTCTAGCCATTGGAGCAATCAGGGACATGGAAATTCAACAGCTCAACATCAAAGGAGCTTACCTCAATGGAGATCTCAAAGAAGAGATCTATATGCATCAACCAGACGGTTATGACAACGGAAGTGGACGCGTTTGTTGCCTCTACAAGTCCGGCCGCGAATGAAATCACAAATTGGAAGCGACTCTGGCCGAATTAGGATTTCAGCACACCGAAGCTGATCATGTGTTTATACACGCACCACGGAGGGTAAAACCTCGTATATCACAGTATGGGTCGACGATTTGCTCCTACTGACCAAAGACAGTGCAGAGATGGAAGACCTGAAGCAATCCCTGCGTTAGAAATTCACCAACACCGACCTTGGCGAGCTGAAACTCCTCATCGGACTCGAGATCAATCGTGACCGTGAAAAGCGCACCATTTTGATCTCCCAGGCCAGCTATATCGACAGAATGCTTCGCCAGTATGGTATGGACAAGTCCAATCCAGTCTCGACGCCTACAGACCTGAACGTCATGCTATCGAAGCGCAAAGACACCACCAAAGTGACAGCAGATGAGAGACTCAGTTCTAGCTTTGCTGCCGTTGTTGGATCACTTCTCTATCTTGCTGTTGTCTCCAGACCAGACATAGCCTTCACCGTCACCAGAGTTAGCCAGTACACGAGAAATCCTGGGCCAGCGCATTGGGCAGCAGTCAAGAGGATCATGTGATACCTGAATGGACACCACCACCTGTCAATCACTTATGATGCGGTGGTAATCACCGATGACGCTGATCCGTTCAAATTCTTCGCCTACTCCCACCTCCAGTGATTGCGAACTCACACGATCGCTGGCCCTAAAACTCCTTGTGCACCTACGTATATGCTGCGGGCCGCTGCACCCTCTGATTGTACCCCTCTGTGGCACCGGCCCCGGTGTGCCCCTCCCCGTGGTGCTCTGCTTCAACCGCACCTCTCGTGCCACGCTTCCCGCCCGCGCCAGCACAGGGGCCGGTGTGGCGCTGATACGATAGGGTGCAGGGGTCTGGTATCTCAGTATCTACTCAGGTTCCTCCGCTGTTCAAGAAGAAATGGGAAATACACAGATTCAGCATCTACTATGCACAGAAAGAGCAAAAAGGCACCCTTGAGAGAGGACTAGCATCCCTGATTTATATCCGGAGGTAGCAGGTGGAGTAATTATTTTTTGTGATCGTGCTCATTTTATTGCTGTTTTCATAAATAATGACGCAACCCAAAAAAAAAAAAAAAGTTTTGTGAGCAGGGCGTCCGGCCGCCGGGATGCCGCTGTCATGATCGATCAATCTCGGCGTTATCAAAGGCGAGCACAACCAAATAACGTGTCTTCATCGCGTCCTCCTTCCTCGCTGCTGCTCACGTCACTCATGCCCAACCGGCGTATCAGCGATGACCTGAAAGAGGCTGCACTTCGCCTAGAGGATCGTGGGCGCGACACTACCAAACAAATTCTAAAGATAGTGCAGTTCTCGAAATCGACACTTGTCCGCGCGCGCCGGCGGAAGCTTCTGACGGGACGTGTTGCGAAGGCTGTTGCCCATGGTCGCGGACGTCCCCGTACACTAGCCGAACAGGATGCCGACTATCTTGTTCGCCTCGCGAAGCACAAACCTACAACATTTCTTGATGAATATCGCGAAAGATTGGATCGTTACCGGTTTCTCCCCGCATCACTAGCCACGATTCACCGGACGTTCATCCGTGCTCGAATGAGCCTCAAACAGGTTCAGAAAATGGCTTCCGAACGATCCCCACTCAATCGAGCCAATTATTCACGCCGCATTTCTATTTACCCCGCTGATTATCTCATCTCTATCGACGAAGTCTCAAAAGATGACCGTACTTATGCTCGCATCTTCGGCCGATCAGAGATCGGGACTCGTGTCGAGTGCTCACAGCCATTCGTTCGCAAACGTCGCCTTACCGGAGTAGCAGCTATGGCAGTGGGAAAGGGAATCTTAGGAGCTAGAATAGTGGAGGGTTCTCTTTGCCGCAAGACCTATGTGGAATTCTTACGGGACAGTGTGGTGAGTGCACAT
Organism: Mycena belliarum; assembly: GCA_029282135.1. Classification (NCBI taxonomy): domain Eukaryota; kingdom Fungi; phylum Basidiomycota; class Agaricomycetes; order Agaricales; family Mycenaceae; genus Mycena; species Mycena belliarum. Next base: position 11,189 of record JARJCN010000152.1, read on the forward strand.
TCCACATTTTCGATTTATTGCTGACACACGGCGGGGACAGATGCCCTTGACAACACCATACCCGGGGCCGTGCAGTGTCTTGATCATGGACAATGCTCGTATTCACCATGGTCCCGAAGTTGAGGAGCTTGCAGCTCAATATGGTAAGCCTGACCTTTACCGTCACATCTTTTCTCCTGGCTGACTTTGCAGGTGTCCTTATCGAATACTTACCGGCTTACTCGCCTGATTACAACCCCATAGAGCAGGGATTTTCCGTGATCAAATCATACCTGCGCCGCAAGGGGATCCACTACTTTGATGAACATGCGGCGTACTACGAGATGTACCGTGCATTCCAGGAGGTTACGCCGGAGATGACATATGGATTCTTTCGTCATTCGGGCTACTTTGTCGAGTAAAGCATCATTACTTGTGTCGAACAGTTAGCTACAACTCTGTATGTAATTCCACCTTCATTCTCCTTCGCCAGCCAGCCAGCGGTCCTGTCCGTCACGTATATCGGCTATCTCTGCGGGGTTGAGACCAGCGTCTTCAAGGTGCGAGTTTTTCAGGTGGCGAAGGGTGTGCGGTCCAGTGACCGAATATGCTTTTAGCTTGGAATGAATGTGCTGTGATAGGTTGAAGCGAAGGCAGAAAAGCTCTAGTGTCATCTGAGGCGCAAGTCGTGGGCGTGGGGCAGGATTAGAAAAAGATTGATCAGGAGCAGCGGGAACACCACGCGGAAGTGCGGTGTCGGGGAGTGAGAGATTGATGGTTATATTGGAGTCCTTAGCAGTTGATTTCTGGGACGCACGACCACGGACCAGAGTTCTGTCTTCATTGTCAGGGTCTTGATGGGTAAACAGTTTGTCGTCAGGGGGATTTTTGAGATCAACAGATGTTCCATCGGGGTTGATGATTTTCCCTTGCTGCAGTTACTGAGCTTTTACGAATGCTAGAATTGAATGAACTCACAATGGCAGCCGCCCACGATTGTAAGTGGAAATGAGTCAAGTGGATATGCTTCGCACTTTCGCGATCCGGAAAACAGATGAACCGTTTGCAACTACGATCTTCACACTTCCATTCGGAGTTGAGCTTGACAATCAGATCGTTCTGCTCGACTTCCTCTGCCGACGGCTCAAAAGTCTGGGAGCGGATCAGGTTTACGCGCATATAGTCATGTTTATGGTGCACACCTTTTTCTTCTTCTTCTTCCGGGGCCGCTCATCGTCGCTTGAGTCGACCTCATCTTCGTCTCCTTCCTCGTGGGACTTAGAGAATAAGTATCAGAACTGGACAGATGATATGTAAAGCACGCACCTTCAGCTCGGTCAAAAAGATCTTGATGGTCTCCAGAGCAGTTTTCTTTGTTGCTTCTTTGAGAAGGGCCTGGTAGTCGGCATCACAAGTAAGTGCCATATCCTTGAATTGGGATTTCGGAATGGAGTAAGTCATGCCGTCAATGTCGAGAGTTGTACTGGTATAACAGTCGTCGCGCGGCAGGAAAGAAAAGGTGAGATCATCATCAGGGCGTTTGAGAGCCGAGATCGCGGCGTAAAGCATGTGATTGAGGGCGGAATCCTCATGGACATAGAACGACTTGTTGATTGGTTTAGGCTTTGCATTTTTCCGTGCTTTTGGAGGCGGTAGCGGTGTAAATGTCAGAGTAAATTGAAGTCCTTTCCCGTCGTTATACATTGAGGCTGTGAAGATGTTGATCGCCAGAAGAGCATATTGTGCTATGTTACCTGTACCTTCGTCCTCTTGATCCTCCGGTGGGGTCGAAGGGCGTGGAGCCATAGCAGCAGCGAGGAAGGAGGACACGATGAAGACGCGTTATTTGGTTGTGCTCGCCTTTGATAACGCCGAGATTGATCGATCATGACAGCGGCATCCCGGCGGCCGGACGCCCTGCTCTCAAAACTTTTTTTTTTTTTTGGGTTGCGTCATTATTTATGAAAACAGCAATAAACCAAAAAAAGTTGTCAAAAAATTGCACTAATACAGTCGCGGACAATCAAAGCCCACCTATTTTGGAAGCGTGGGAAAGTTGGATATGGTGGCCGAGGGATGCCGTTAGGGGAGATACGAAACAGTTTCTACATGATTTAGCATGCAAATGAAGAGATTGACACGAGCAGAATGGCTGATTTTGACCATTTTCCCAAAACTGACCCCAAAATATTGAGAAATGTCACAAATAATCGCTAAAATAACGTAAAAATCACCAATCGACTCCTTTTGATGAGCTGTACATGATCCTGATAAAATCGGAAACTCCTATCGGGCCATTCTGTCAGAAAAAAATCATTGATCGGAACACTTTTTGGGTCAGAATCACGGCAGAAACATGTGGTTTTATCAGAATTCTTACTTGCAAAGGTACATTTGTGTTTGCAATGACAGTGATTGGCCTCTGACTCAAATCTGCACCCGATTGAGCTCCCCGAGGCCAAAAGGGGTACACACAATTTTGTTCAACCAGCCCAAAATATTGAGAAAAACAAGGGCTCGTGGGAAAAACTTCGGAGGTATGTTTTTAGGCTCCTTTTTGCTGTCCGGATCTGAATCCGGGGTCAGATTTAACTAAAAAAGGACCGTTCACGTGCTACAAGATAAGCGGGCTTTGATTGTCCGCAACTGTACACTCTATCTAGTATGCTGCCAAATGACATATGGACAATTTCCATGGTGTACCAGATGATGTGTCCCAAAATGGAGATCACTTGGCAAGAAAAAAAATTGAACTCCACACTGCACCATCACATCATGCCGCCACTTTTGCATGAAGACTGCCACACATGATTTGACCATACAACATCTGAATTACCCCTAATTTCCTACCCCACATAGATTTTTTGAACCCTGTTTGATCATGGTTGGGTGAGTGTTGTGAGTTTTGTGACCCAACTAAGCTGATTGAGCTATAGGTCATTAGATGAATCCTGATTCTCTTAGTGAGCTCTTCAGCTTTGGTCTTTGGGTCACAAAATTTTCCAACAATCTTGAATTTTTAAACCGTGTTTGGCCGAGTGTTTTGTGTTTTGTGAGCCAACTAGATTAGTGGAGCTATGGGTCATTAGACAAATGGGAGTGGTCTCAACCAGCCCTACAACTTTGCCTGCAAGGTCACAAAACCTTTTCTAATGAATTCATGAAACTTTCCAATGAAGTTCAATTTTTGAACCATGTTTGGTCGAGTATTTTGTATTTTGTGAGGCAACAAGACCAATTGAGCTATGTAGGTCATCCAATGAAGATGAATAGTCTCAATGCCTAACCTTTATTCCATCTTCAAGCCTCAATCTGTTAGCTTGATATGGGCACTTGTTTAGATGAGGCAAATGTAGTAGGTGAATGAAGTAAGTGGACCAAGGGAGAAAAAGGATTATGGTTACTCTGGTGGAGTGGTAGTGTTGTGTAATGTAGAGATTCTGGGCATTCGTATCGGTTGTGGTTCAATTCCAGCAATAGGCAATTTTTTCGTGTCCGGGCCGTTATCAATCACGTGATCTCGGGCCGGCCCGGTCCGAACATATGGTCTGCTCGCAATCCACACCGAAGATTACCGAATTTCGGCTCGGCTTAGGTGCTAATCACATGTCGGAGTTTCAAATTGCAAGTAGGTCAAGCTGAGATGAGAGCCTTTTCATTGAGTATCAGTTGTGCTCATTTTGTAACTTGAACAACTAGAATAAAAATGCTTTTCGGACGGGCTGAAATGCAGCTGATATCTTAGAAATCAAATTGCATAGAAGGTGGGCTGAACCGAGAACTGAAACTATAGGTATCGATATTCGAAAAAGGGCAGCTCAAATGTAGCATCTCAGATGAGCCGAAAGCGATACTGGAACCTTGAGTTTTGGCTCACATTTCAGCTGCCCCGAAATGCGGGATTTCGCCTTTAGTTTAGGCACAAGCCGAAACGCAAGCCGAAACAAATAGTTTTGGGTGCGCCGAAATTTAGTCGGCGGATGATCCGCCGCCTATCCGTCGCTCATCCGCCGCCTGTCCGTCGCTCATCCGCAGCCCCTCCTCTGCAGAATAAGACTTGAAATATGCGGAGGATCCTGGGCGGTGCTGGCAGACGGGTAGCGGACACTCAGCAGATGGGCTGCAGATGAGCGACGGATAGGCGGCGGATGAGCAGCGGACGGGCGGCGGATCATCCGTCGACTAAATTTCGGCGCGCCCTAAACTACTTGTTTCGGCTTGCGTTTTGGCTCTGGCCTAAACCAAAGCCGAAAACCCGCATTTTGGGGCAGCTGAAATCTAAGGTGAAACTCAAGATTTCGGTATCGCTTTCGGCTCATCTGACAGGCTACATTTAAGCTGCCCTTTTTCGAATACCGATACCAATAGTTTCAGCTCTCGATTCAGCCCACCTTCAATGCAATTTCATTTTTAAGATATCAGCTGTGTTTCAGTCTGTCCGAAAAGCATTTTTATTCTACTTGTTTGAGTTACAAAATCAGCGCGACTGATACTCAATGAATAGGCTCTCATTTCAGCTTGCCCTACTTGCACTTTGAAACTCCGACGTGTGAGTAGCACCTAAGCCGAGCCGAAATTTGGCAATCTCCGGTGTGATCTGAGCAGACCATAGGTTCGGACCGGCGGTGCCCCAGTCACATGACCCAAGTTTTTTTTTTTTTTTTGGGTAAGTATGATTATGGCAGACTTGGAATCGGGTATCTCTTAGCTTCCAAAAGTGCATTGCCACTCAAAAGACTGCTGGCTTGAGTGACTGAACCCTGGCCCTCCATTAAAAAAAATAGCTGGCACAGACCAATAAATTTATGAAGCTGGTCACATGTTTCTGGGACTGGTTCCTGTTGCACATGATATGCTAAACTTGATTTGGACTGAATCCAAGAAGCAATAGAGTGAATCCTAGGAGGTCACCTGTCTAGGATTTGATGAAAAAATTGCCTTTTATAGTAGGTTTTGTATGTTTGGTCTTCTCATTTGCTTATGATTTGCGGAGTCCGCAAATCATAAGTTTGCGGCTTCCGCAAATGATGAGACTTTGATGGGAAGATAGAAACCTTATTTAGAATTTGCGGTTCCCGCAAATCTTGCGCAAATGTTAAGCAAATTTAAAATTTGCACACCATTTGCGCAGCCCGCAATTACTGAGTATATAATGGTAATCTGTTGAGTTTGCGCAGGATTTGCGCAGGATTTGCGGGCACCGCAAATCATAGCTTGCCCCCAGTGACACATTGGGGCCAAAGTTGAAGGTTGCGCAGGCGAATATGGATTTGTCGAAGTTGCGCTTGAGATTGGGGAAGTGTCCGTGTAGTGCGGTGTCGCACTGCTTGTAGTAGTTGTACACGTTCGGGGCCCAGAGCGCGAACGCAGCTGCAATTGGATGAGCACTGCTGATTGGGTTTAAGAACACGGCTTACCGCTGGCAAATATTGCTAAGCGCTTCACATCTGAGTTGGCGAGGAGCCTAGTGAGAAGCGCACTGTGGATTCCGTTGTCGAGGCGGGAGGGAACACGTTGGCCCTTGCCATACGAGAGTCCTGCGTGGAGTGTGAAGTAGTTGCCACACCGATGATGCGCTGCCGCAGCCGTGTACCTTGCAGCCTGGCGCTCGGACTCAATGGCGTCAAAGGCGCGTGCAGCTGCAGCCGCGTAGTCCGCGCTGCGAGGCTGGCCCACTAGCGCTGCAATGATGCGTCCATGCACATCAACTATGGGGCGCGATTCACTAGGGGGGGATAAATGAAATGAAAGGGGGATGTGTGTTAAGGACGCACAACCCATCCCACTTGATGAGCGTGAAGCCGAGGCCCAGGAGCTCTTTCAGGCTGCGGGGCTTCTTGCTGCCCCAAGTCTCCCCGACCTTCCCCGCATATCCGCTGCGCGCTGCTGGAAGTTCCGCGGCATCAAGCTCCGTCGGAATAGCGCGCTCTGCACGGATGTGCTCCCGGAGCGTGGCTGGCCGAGGGAGCTGGCCTTGTTCAGTGATTGTCTTGTTGCGTTTGTTGCGGCGCTTAATGTGGGCGAACGGGATCGGCTTCCTGCCGCTCGCAATGACCTCGTCCATCCGCATACGTTTTGGAGGAGGAGGTGGCGGCCGAGGCTCGTCGAGCTGGTCGAGCCACGCATCGTCTAACGGCTCGGGGGCAGGTGCGGGGTCGTCCAGGTCGTCCATAAGCGCTTCAATGTCGTCCTGCGCATCGGATTCAACTTGAATGGCCTCGCGTAGGAGCGGGGCCAGGTCGAATTCATCGGACTTCAAAATGGTGGCATACGTGGGTAGGAACGACGCAAACACGGTTCCACTGCGTGTCTGTTTGGGATGTCGGGGAAGAAAAGGGTGTATATACAAAGGGCCTCACCTTACGCTCTTGAGGCAGCCACAACATCGCGAGTAGAGGGCTGGAAAGAGACGTTACTAGTGAGCAAGTGATGACAAGTGGCACCTGCGCTGCCCTTCTACTTTGGCAGCGGATGTACTGGAATAGTCCCAGGTTTGAGACATTTTCCAATCAGCCGCTGCCTAGATAGCTGAGCAACGCAGATGGATGAGGAAACTTACGAGGATTGTGGTGGCAGCCGAGAGAGAACGCGTCGAAATCCTGCTGTCACGCACACGTGCTTTATCACGTTTGGTCACAAGCGTGCAGCTTCACCAACGGTCATGCACAAGCGCAAGTCCGTCAGTGGCGGTTTCAGCTCCTCTTCTCGCCGCGTCAGCGGGCACTCGACGCAGCGCAATGAACATGGCCGCATCACCCGCGTCCGCACCACTCTTTCGAAGCGCGACATACAAGCCCTAAACCAGGAGCAAGCTGAGCAGGAAAAGGCACGACTTGCCCGTGCGCCGCTTCTTATTTCTTTGAGGCATAACTTACATTCATCTGTTAGGGCTATCAAATGCGGAGCGTCATGCAGAGGAATCATTCAGGGACATAGTAGATAACGACGACGCGGTGTTCTCCAACCCGCTTGCTGATGTACTCGAGGGAAATATGCTGGCGGATATTAGCCATGGGGGGGAAGATTTCACAACTGCCCAGACAGAGGAATCGGATGAGGCTCTTTGGCAGGCTTTGCGCGACTCCCACAAGTACGTTGTCCCTTCTTTTCATTTACGAGGACTGCTGCTCATTTTGAGTGGTCAGCTTACTCTTTAGTCGCCGCCGCGATTACCGTACGCGCCGGGACCGTACTCAGCTGCTTTTCGACGGCTTCAAGCCGCAATTGAACACCATTACCGACGCATATCTTGATTGGAGCATGCGATCCAGAGATGAGGAGGGGATGGGCGTGCTCTTAGAGCCTCGCCCAGGGGAAGCGGCAATCAATCACCTCCCGCTCATGGTCATCGACATATTCAGTACGTCGCCTCGTAACGCTTCTAGCTTGGCTGGCCAGCAGCTGATTTTTCCAAGGCGCCTACTCGCTGCAAGCCCCCCTGTTTTCGCAAGACCGCTTTGTGGCGTCGGGGTTGGTCAATCTCGGGCTGATGCCGTGCTCTCCATTTGCGCCTACTGTTGCCATTACTGTGCGCGCCCTCGAAGTCTTTCGCGTAACTCGCCTGCGGTGCCCACGGCTGGGCATCCAGCCATATGTTCGGGCCCTCTGCGACATTCATGGGGTATGTAGGGCTTTGTACGCCGTATGCCCATTCAGTTGCTGACTCGTTCCTTGTAGGTTCCCTTCCGCTCGTACCTCTCGACTCAATTTTCCATCGCGTTCGATGTCTATCTGGCTACATTGGCGGAAGTGGATGAGCGAGTATTGAAGGCGTTGGGCCGCAATACTCCAAACTGGCGGCTAAAGAACGCCTGCCCCGCGTGTCTTTATAAGCTTGAGGGGGAGGTCGACCTCCCCCTTCCCTTCCTTACCACCATGGACGGCAACAACTCGTTGCGGAGGTTCCAGCAGATGTCGCGACAGGACGACGACCGCGGTGAAGGGGACGGCAGCTCTCAGCCGTCGAGATCGAAGGCGCGCGAAGATCAGCGTGTGCCCGCCGGCGATTACTACCTATCGCGTGAGGCGGTAGATAAGTGGGCAAAGGAGGGGCTTGACGATTTGATGAAGGGCTACTCATCCGACCCGGTACGCTCCCTCCAGTCTGCTGGTGCTGTGTCGCTGATCTATTTGACATATCTCATTGTAGGCTTGGGTGGAAGAAGACGACGGCTGTACCGAACGCTGGAGCAACATGCGGGATGAAATCACGTCCCATGCACTCAGTATGTACGACGAGACCGGGATATTTTTGTCCCTATGCCGCCTGTTAAATACCGTGCCGAGGATAGGGGAATGTCCGGAATACCGGAAGGACCGGAAGTACCGGAAGCGACCGGAAGGACGGGGGGATTCACGGGGGATCACAACACCACAGAGAGGCTGGGTGAGCGACTACCTGACGAGCCCGGGAGGGAGCGGGAGAGAGCGAAGAGGACCGGAGGAACCGGAGTCAACACAGAGAATAGCTGAGAGGCTAAACAACGTTTATAATTAAACTGAAGTACTGTACATCGTAGCGACGCTTATATACTAAGAATGAGGGAATATTACGTAATCGGAATGTCGCTACTATAATTGGAAAGGTCAAAGCAAAGTCCAAAAGCGGTAAGCAAATGGAAGCATGGAGCATATGGCGGGATGGGCATGTGATCATACCGGAGACAAAGGAAAGACCATAAACGGGAAACGCTCAGTAATCCTTCATTGCAAAAAACCCGATTGGTCGGCGGATTGCGCGCAGCCCGCGGAGGGGCGCGCGACTAGGTTCCGGAAGTGTTCCGGAACCGGAATGACCGGAGCGTACCGGAGCTGACCGGAGCTCTGCACGGATATAACACCGCCATAGCTTCGTACTAGTGGTCGCCGACATGGTCCAAAGTGGCGAGCTGTGCGTTTCCCTCTATTTCTGCCCGTATCCCGAAGCTAATCAGAACTGCAGTGGAAAGTATGGATTTGCAGTGGTCGACCATGTGCTGAATGTTATCGGTGAACATGGCGCTGGCTATGACATCGGGTGCGAGTTTGGCAAGCGTGTCAATGCGCATCCGATGCTTGGCCCTCATGCCCGCAGCCACCGCTTCCGGTCCCTTGTTGGCACATTCCACGGGCATGCGCACAATCGGCGCTGCCAGCTGTGCAACCTCGCGACCTATGTTACCGGGGTGGGACTCGAAGACCTCAAAGAATGCGAGTCTTTTTTCTCAAAGTCAAATGCCCTCGCCTCCTCGACTCGATATGCGACTGCATTCCATCGGAAGCAGGCGATCACCACCTACTTGAAGCATACCGACACCTATGACACGTATCAAAGCCTGTGTAAGCACTTTCGTTGCCTACTTTTTCCCAATTTCTGACTGTAGTGTGTGTCTTCAGCCGCCCTCCTCGCCGCCAAATACAAACGGGCTCTTGACGTGAAGCGCGGCGCCAGAACACTGCGTGAGACGATGATACGTCTCGGCATACCTGACGTCAAAACATTCGAGGATTGGCTCGCCGCTGAAAAGGTATTTCTGGCTGGGCTGGAACGGGAGCCACCCGAGGAAACACTACAGATGGAGTATTACCAGACACTACAGATGGAGTATTACCAGAAACTTGTGAACCTCCGGGCGGCCGAGTAAGTCTTCATCGAATAAGGTGAGACTGCGACTAACTTAGCTTGTAGGTCGAAGCTTGTGGTCATCCGAGATGCAGTGGCTATCGAGGACCCAGGTTCAGCCAACTATGCACAGAACGCAGCGACGACCCGCAGGCTGGAAACGCAGCATCGGCAAGCAATCGAGCTGCGCGACAATCTGGTCGTAGCGGTTCACGAGCTTGAGGTTCGCCTTGACGTTGCAGAACGATGGCAGCCGGGGTCGGATGAGTGGTCGGAGGCGGCGGTGTTGGTCGCCCACCGCAGGTACCAGCGAGCCCTAGATCATCTCCACGGATTGGTTATTGCCCGGCTTTTCGAGCTCACGAAGTGCGATATGTCGGGGACTGGTGCGTCCCGTGCTTCATTTGCATATCATTAAACTGACTACTTCTGATAGGCTACAAGATGCGCAAGCACATTGCGAAAGCGCTCCAAGCGCGCTCACGTGCTATCAAGACTGCAATCGAGCAATACAATGCTGCTGCTGTTGCTCTTGCCGTCCCGCGTGAGCGGTTGACCTGGGAGGAAGTGGTGGACTACACATTCCTCTCAGATTTCGACTTGCTGCGGCTGGCACGCACCGACATCGTCTCCGAGGGCTGGGCACAGCCAGCTGGCCGCGAGGCTATGGACCAGTACTTCAAACTGCTACGCGCCGACGAGGAGATCAGGCGCCTGAACATAGAGATTCCGCGCTTCGTCACCTATATGCGCGACGAGGAGCGGTTCCTCCGGTGTGAAGCAAGGCGCATCTTCCGCGAGGATCCTGCCCTTGCGCACCAGGTCACGCTGTACCGGATGCGTCAAGGCCGATTCAACGACGACCATCGCCACCGGCTCATGGGTTTGTCGAAGACGCCGGGGTTTTCTGGCTCGATCCTCCCTGGGATGGCGGTCAACAAGGAGCGTCTTGTCGGGGACGGCGCTTCACCGCAATCAGATGTGCCCGAGGTCCCGCATGAGTTCGATGGCACGACGCTGGGGGACGACGACGAGGACGATGACGAGGACAAGGCAGACACCCTCGAGGCAGCGGTCACCGTCCTGCGGATCTCGGCCGATGCTTCCACGTAGCACAGAGCGGACTTTTTTTTTTAACTCTCGCTATTACATGATGAATCGATGGGCTTGACTTTTGGCTTTGCTAGGTGATACAGGTCTCAATTGTACTCAAGAAAGGACGGGCGCCGCTCCCCGACGGCGCCGCGCGTCGGTCGGCGGGAGCGCCGCTGGCGCGCCTGACGTGGTGTCACGTCGCGTCACGGACGCATGACCGGGCCCCGGGCGAATATGCCCGGGGCACGGAAGACGCCGAGCCACGGGGATGACCGGGCCACGGGCAGAATACCCGGGGCCCGGGCCACGGGCAGAATAGCCGGGCCACGGGCCACGGGCCAGTTCGCCGGGCGACGGATATCGCCGGGCAACGGGTATCGCCGGGCAACGGATATCGCCGATCGCTGATGCGCCTGCTCATGCGGCGCTGGCGGTGCGAGACTTATTAGCCGGCGGCAGCACTGCGCCGGGGCGCTGTCCCCGCCGCTTTAGGTAGATAGGCGAGGTTTCTCAGAAAGGGCATTATGCGAGGTTTATTGGAGGATGGACATAATTTACAATGCAATCCTAATTAGGCCTGCCAACCCCATCATATCTCACGCCTAACTAGGGTAGATATGTGGGCTTTATAGGTGGGACGGACTTAGGATTTGAGGCTCTTGAACCTTCAGAAAAAGTGTAAAAAGTGATATAGGGCAAGTTGCTCAGCATCGAAATTCAAACTAAATGAGCCCCACTTTTTTTTCTCGGTCACATATAACTGCTCGACGTCGCCTGCGCACGGACCATTTGGCGACGTCGAGCATCTTCCGCCCAGATCAAAAAACAAGTTGTGCTCATTCGACTTGAAATTGAAAATGATTCACATTTCACTTAGGAAGTTTTCGCACTTTTTTCGCAGGTAAACGACTGAATTTTCCTAAGTGTCGCCACTGGTTTGGCGGGACCACCCAAATCGGCAACCAGAGATCCCAGCCGCTTCGCAACGTGATAGCGCAGCCACGTGCAGAAGCGGTTGGTCACGAGCCTAGTAAAAAGGTAATTAACAAGATCTATAGCGCCCTCGAAAATAAGCCCCAAGCACCTCGAATTGGAGGGGGAGATAGCACCAACCTCCGCCTCTAACTATAGGTTATAAGGGGGCATTACAGGTGATGAAGTTTCTGATCAACGATTGTGGCGACTACATAAAGTACGTGTGAAGGCGCCAACTCCATACATCACCGTCCGATGCCCATTTTGAGCAAGGCACCCACGACATCTACCCCATCCCACCGCGAGTCTACTGCACCTGCTGCGACCCCAATTTTGCGTCGCTGAATATAATACAGGGTATTCCTAAAATGCCGTGTAATCATCTCAGGTGTTTGGACGCCTTCAATGAGACCTGGCGGCGCGCGCTGAGAGGGATGCATATCCGGGGACGCGATGTTGTCGATGCTTGAGGTTATTAGCTCAACGAGGCTGTTCACGAATTTCGGCGCAACCTAGACGATAGTTCAGAGACCAGAATGGGGCAGATGGATGTCACGCACGGCGGGCGCGCCATGGTCCAGGTAATAGAGATAGTGATCTAAGGTATCGCAATAAAGCTGAACAGTGACAATCTCTTCGATGGTAGATCCAGCGACGCGAAGAGATTTTTGCAGGCATTCAAGGACACGTTTGCTATCTTGATGCGGATACTACATCCAAAAAAATCAGTCACTAGAAGAAAGTGAGTCGATCCTGTATACCGCTTTGATGCTGTTCTCTGTTTGGTCATCCTTCACTGCAGGCTTCTCGTTTCCGTTCTTATCTGTATCGCCCACCTCGCTCTCAGCAAGTAGAATTTTTTCCTGCCACCAAAGATGGCTTGCTAAACCCACTGCCGTTGACTGATGGCTCTTCTTCAATAGTTTTGCACCGTGTAGAGTCGCCTTGGTGATGAGGGTATCGTAGTTGTCCACCCCAAAGACCTTGGCTCCCTCCAGCGTTCCGATAAGAAGGGTAATTGCTTGCAGCTGAGCCCGGGACTCCGATATGTTGTCTTCGTACACACTGAAGGCCTGTACGTAAAGATCGTAAGTGAGGTCCTCGAAGCCGCACTCGTCGGCGATTTGGGCAGCCAGGAGAAAAAGACGCAGTGCGATTGTCGGCGCATCGACTTGGGAAGCCAAGATAAATGTGAGCTGCCTGCAAAATTTCAGGATTGTGGAGACTTTAGTTTCCCAGTCGTGTTCCTGCATACATGTTGAGCTGATGTACTAAACCGCGTTGACAAACCTTACCAAATGTTCCCGGTTTTTATATCGCCGGCACAGCTTGATAGAGGAGGTGATCAAAGCAGGGAACGTAAATCGCATCCGTTCGCCCCCTGCATCAAAGTGGCGTCTTGCTATTTGCAAAAGCTAAGAAGGGTGAGCGAGCCGTGCCCATAGAAAAAATACCAAACAGACCTCAAATTGTACGTCCAAGGAATCCGCCCGGAACAAGTGCACCATCCGCGCAACCCACCCTTGTTCTTCTGCCATTTCTTCCCGCTCGACGGAGTACGGCCCATGCCTCCGCATATCCTTGATGTTACCCTGCGTCCCGTTTATCCCAGATCCGCCAACCGCGGCATCCGACTGATCCTTGATGAGGACATGACATAGCTCCAGAACGCCATCTGCCTCCTCCGGAGTCTCGACAACCGTTTCGTTCTTGAGCACCGATGAGATGATCGAATGTGCAATAGAGCGTCGTGTTGAGAAAAGCTGCTTCGCCAAGAGCGGAGCGTAGTTGGCGATGGAGAGTAGAGTAAGAACAGATGGATATGAATTGATTGGTGCAACGAGAAGCGCAGCGAGATTCGCAGTTGTTTGCGGAGTGTGAAGATCTGGGCTATAGAGAGGTGAGTATGCGGTGTATGCGTCACGATGCTCTCACCTCTCAGAATACTCTTTGATTTTGTCTGCCGCAAAGCCTAGCACCTGGTCCACGTATTCTAAACGGTCAGGGTAACAGCTTAAAGAGAGATTCGTTAGTGAAACTAGAAGGGCGGTTATGTCTTGGATCGAGAGATCTGGGCGGGCCTCGGAGGAAACTTTCAGTAAGCGCATGCAGAATTCGCATCACGTCAGTCGCACCTTGATGAGCTCAACAACCTGCTGCCAGAAAACTTCGAAGAGTTGGACGTCCTCTGGCACGCCGCGGAACTTGCGTACAGACGTGACAGAATCCACAGGGCCATTAGTGGACGTCTCATCGGCAGTGGTTGGGTCGTCCACTCCGCCCTCCGTCGATGGTTGTGTCGCCTCGCTGCGGGACGTTTGCTCATTCTCGGCCTCACGAGCCGCGTACGCCGCCAGCCGGTCAATCAGAGCGATCACAATTTGCTTGATATTGACTTTGGGATGCAATTGTGCGGTCGCCGAGAGGAAGGGACCGAGGGAATAGAGGTGATATTCGTCCGTGAAAACCTGCGAACCCTTCGTGAAATGCACGAGCATAGAAAAGTGCATAGATAGCATACCTGGATGACAACTTCCATCAAGTATTCCTGCGCAATGACGTCCTTGCAGTTGACGACTTGCTCCAAGATACTTGGAAGAATTGTGTTTTGATACATCTCGAGATCGACACCGTCGAGCTGGCTGAGCCGGACCAAATTTGTTCCGACTAAGATACGCAGCTCACGGCGTTCCATTTCCCGCTTTTCTCGATCTCTTGAGTGACCTTGGTGTTGGAGCCGAACCCAGAGTTTGTTCATCTCAATGAAATTGGTCAGGACGAAGGATATCGAGTCTTGCAGATTCCCGGCAGGGCTAAAGGAAGAACAGCCCGTCAGAACCACGATCAAAGGGTCACCCGGTGCGACTGCGTACCCACTGTCCACGCCAACTGGCAAGTGATCCCTTGTCTGTCCGCTCAGATAATGGCGAAGAAAGAGACCCCGTATAGGATGGAGCACTCCACGAGACATTTCCATCATATCCTTCATGATTTCCTTGACGGGGGCCTCTGGGACAGACATGTAGACGGCCCCAACGGTGATCATCAGGTAAAGCCGAGGAATTATGTTGCCTGCATATTGCACGAGCTCGTACAAGTCGGCAAGGTGGTGGCGCGACTGGGTGTGCGCGTCGTAAAGATAGTTGGACAGATGGCGCAAGGCGTCGAACACAGCCATATCTATCTGGGTGGTCAGACTAGCTGCGGGATGAGACTTCGCCACGGAAACGCACACAGTTCGTAATACTGTTTGGGAGAGAGCGACGAGGTGCGCAGCTCCGCAAGCATGAGGCTGGCGCTCTTGAGGGCGTCCATGAGCTGGTCCAATTCCTGGAAGCGGTCAGATGTGTTATTTCTTATTTCCAGGTATTCGGCGAAGCCATACGAGGTGCCGTTTCATTTGCTGGACCTGTATTTTGACAGTGTTGAGGGCGTCAACAAGGAGCTTGCCCTCTTCCATGACCGGCAGTGCCATGATGAGGCAGAAGTGAAGTAGCAGTCGTTTGTCCTAATTTGGCACAGGCGTTTCTGGTCTTGTCCATGTCGGTCCTACTTGAGACCTCTGTCGGCGATCTGGTCATCGACCTCGAGGTCGATGCCTGCCCGAGGACTTGCGAGAACTTCCTCAAGCTCTGCAAGGTCTACTACTATAATTTGAACGCTTTCTTCAATGGCAAGTCCCCTGCGATGGCTCTCAGTCTGTACCAACGACGTTCTTTTCCCAGTGTCAAAGGACTTTTTGGCCCAAGTCGGCGACCCCTCGGCTACGGGGACGGGAGGGGAGTCGATATGGTCCCTGCTCGACCCCCAATCTTCAGAAGCGCGATATTTCTCCCCCGAACTCCGCCCCAAACTAAAGCACACATATAAAGGCACAGTCTCTATGGCCGTTGCACCTGCTTTAGAAGGGCACACCACCGGTGGATGTGGCAGCCAGTTCTTTGTCACTCTGGCTGACAACATCGACTACCTCGACGGCAAACATGCCGTGTTTGGGCATGTCGTAGAGGGCCTTGACACGCTCGACAAGCTCAACGACGTGTTCACGGACAAGGGCGGCAGACCTTTCAAGGATGTCAGGATCAGGCACGTCGTGATTCTCGGTATACCCCCAAACAACATCGCACTGGCCCTTGGAAAACTGACATGCGTTCCATTTTACAGATGACCCATTCCCAGATCCTCCTGCATTGCCGACAATTCAGCCACCCTCTTTTCCAACGCGTCCGCCGGACAATTCCACCCGGATCGCGGAGGATGAGGATCCGCTTGCAACTCTCCCGGAGGCAGAGGAGGAGCGCATTCGGCGCGAAAAGGCAGCCGCGGCCTCTGCTCTCACGCTAGAGATGGTCGGCGACCTGCCGTTTGCCAATGTCCGCCCTCCGGAGAACGTCCTGTTCGTCTGCAAGCTCAACCCTGTCACCCGTGACGAGGACCTCGAATTAATCTTCTCGCGTTTTGGAACGATCATGAGTTGTCAAGTGATCAGAGATAAGCGGACGGGGGACTCGCTCCAATATGCATTCATCGAATTCGATCGCCGCGAGGACGCTGAGCAGGTGCGTTAGCCTTGACTTTTCCCACTTGAAACTCAAGTCGTCTTAGGCGTATTTCAAGATGCAAAATGTACTCGTCGACGACAGACGGATCTGGGTCGACTTGTATGTGCTACCTTGTCTCGCGGGCCTCGCTCAGATGCTCATCATTTAGCTCACAATCCGTTGCGCGGATGAACGACTCGTGGTCGAACGACGTGAAGCGCGGACCGCGCCTGGGCGGAAAGGGTGCAGGTGGCGGCGGCTTCGCGGGCAGAGACGACCTGGAGCAGACACGGCGGTATCGCAAAGAGGGTGACAGCTCGGGACGTCCCAGCGGGGGCGGTGGCGGGTACGGAATGGTGTTTGACGTACCCGAGGACTCTGGGCGGCGGCGCAAACGCAGCCGGAGCCGCGAACGGACCCGAGTTGAAGATAAGGAGCGGGATTCAGGCAGAGACCAGCGGCTCCGACGTTCAAGGTCCCCTGGGCGCGAGCGTCGGCGGAGTCGCAGCCGAGAGCGGCGTCGGTGAAGTGTATGTAGTTGTAACAAAGGGACATGACGATCATTGGTCCTCGACCTTTTTCAGCCCGCTGAGATCCTTCGTTGTCCTAGGTGCGACTGAGTTGAAAGACGAATGAAAGAACAAGGCGCACGCACTCTACGGTCACTCCCAGCACGTCGATGCTGTCTATTCGCGTCTGGTCGGCCCCACCCTGGTTCGAAACGACAAAGATCTGACAAACAGTTAGGACAAACCAAGTGAAAGCGCACAACGTGCATGGAGGCTAGTGACCGCCTGGAAGCGTACGAAGCGCAGGGCAATCGGCCGCCCCTCCTGCACATCCGCCTCGGAGATCTCCACGACCTGGGCGACCTCGGGCTCCTCTGCATCCTCGACGTCTTCGAAGCCTATCGTCGGGCGATTGACGAGCAGCTTGACGCGCTTTGGGGCCTGGGGCACGGCGGAAGACTTGATGACGATGGAGCGCACGCGTACAGACTGGTTGAACTAAGACGGGATTAGCGGGCGCGTTCAACGGCGTTCTCGCGGGGACGTGCGGGGATGTTTAGCAGCAGCTGCTCGTCGGCGTCGCTGAGCAGATAGTTGGGGGTCGTGTTGACGGCCTTTGCGTCGACGATGGAGGAGAAGGGGTGGGCGGTCTCCTCGTTGAGGCAGTTGAGCTGGGAAAGGTCGAGGAGCTCGAGCAGGCTGACATCGTCCTTGAGTGCCATGGAAAACTAATTCTATACCCCCGTGACATGCACCGTCGTCTACATACTTGTTGCAGTACAAAAATGCAGATACAAAAAAACCTAGAGGGTGGTCTCCTCACGGGCGAATATGGCCATCGACAAACGACTAGTAGTATACACCGTCACCTAGCTGATTATACACTCGTCCTTAGCCTGCTGTCGCGTCGGCCGCGCCCCCGCCGCGCTCCGCTTGTTCCCCATCCGCTTCATCTCCGTCAGCCGGTTCATCGCTCGCTTGTTCCCCTGCGCTGCACCGCCCTCAGCAACAACAGTACGCAATAGCAAAAGACAACACACCAGCGGCGCGCATATACCAGCGCTTCGCAAATTCAATGTCTTGCTTGATCCCAATCCCCACTTCAGCGTAGTAGCCCACCGCATACTCGGCCTTGCTGAGGCCCTTGTTCGCGGCGCGGCGTGCCCAGAGGTACGCCTCTGAGTCGCTCTGCTTGAGCACGTTCTCACTCCCCGTCAGATACCACCCGCTCAGCGCGAGCTCCGCCTCCGAGTCACCCTTCTCCGCCGCCTTAGTGTACCACGCGATCGAGCGCCGCGGGTCCTGCGGACACGTGAGGGAGCCGTACTCGTAGCACTGCCCGAGCTTAAACTGGCTCTGCGTGTACCCAAGGTGCGCTGCGCGCGTAAACAGATTCTTGGACGCGAGTGGGTCCTGCGGAACGTGCTCGCCGAGTTCGTGCAGCAACCCGAGCTCGTGGAGTGCGTGCGGGTTCTCTTCGTCCGCCTGCTCGGCGGCGCGCCGCAGCCAGTTGATCGCCTCCCGTGGGTTCCTTTGCTCGCCGAGCGAGCCGTGGAGGAGAATCATACCGAGCTTGTACATCGCCGGCGTATCGCCCAGCGAAGCGGCCTTGCGGTAAAACGACGCAGCACGAGACGGATCGCGGCGGGTGCCCGCGCCAATCTCGTTGCACACGGCTACGCGGTACGAGCCTGCGGCGTGGTTCTGCTTGGCAGCCTGGAGGTAGAGGTGGTAGGCGCGCTCGTGGTCGACGACGAGCCCGAGCGTGCCGGTACCGTAGCAGTTGGCGAGATAGAACTGGGCTTCGTCGTAGGCGTCACCCTGGGTGGCGAGGCGGCGCATGACCTTGAGCGCCTCGGTGATCAGGACCTCGCTGTATTTTTTTGCAGCACGCTGGTCCTTTGCGTTCTGACGGATGTTTCTGGCGGCATCGACGAGGTATTTGGCGTAGAGAAAGTGGGACTCGGGGTCGGGATCGGCCTTTATGCGGTGGCGATACTGGTCGATGTACTCTTTGGTATATGGCGGGGCGCTGAGATCGACGGCCTTGCTCTTGATGGAGGTGGGGGTGGCGCTGAAGGTGGTGCCTGCGCGGTTGAGTGGGGGCCGCAACTCAAGTTCGGAGGACTCGGAGGGGGGCAGGTAGGAGGAGACGCCCGAGTGTGTGGATGCGGGATACGAGACGGAGGTTAGGGACGTCTGGCTAGGACTGTAGTGGCTGTAGGGGACAGGAGGCGGCGGAGGGTGTGAGTAAGCGGGCCCGGGGGCCGGCTGAGCGCCCGGGGGCGGACCCATGCCGAGGACATTCGAGGCTGCGGCATACAGTGGATTGAACTGTTGCTGGGGCTGTTGCTGCTGCCACGGCTGTGGGTGGGCATAGGTCGTGGGTGAGTCGTATGCGGGCTCGTATAGGGCGTGTGGGTCGTATCCTTGCTGGGGATCGTACGCCGCCTGTGGAGGGGGATCGTATGCTGACTGAGGGTCGTATGCCGACTGTGGGTCGTACGAGCGCGCGGTTTCGAAGCTGCGCGAGTCCTGGGACGGATAACTGTCATGGGCAGGATATGCGTGCTGATAGCCTTGGGCGTCCTGCGGGTACTGGGGATGGCGTGGAGTTGGTGGGAGGGTCTGTGCATGACGGGGCACGCGGCCAGGGACTGAGCGGACAGACATAGAGGAGGCAGCACGGGGGACGGGGTCAGGCTGGTCATGAATGTGGAGAGCAGCGAACGAGTCTGCAGGGTCATAGGGGCCGTGCGAGGGCTGCTGCTCGTAGGGGCGCTCGTCGTACTCGGGCGGGGGAGGGCCGTTCATGGCTGGGGAAAGCAAAAGGATACCAACAGTTGTTCACATCAGTCGCGTCGCGTGTAACAGTCTACAAAATTATTGATACTAATTATTTACTGTATCCTTCAACTCCTCGGCCAGCTCCTCTAGCTTCCTCCATTCCCCTTCCTCCTCGAATGTGGCCCTTGTCTTCCCCATGAACGTCCGCACGATGCTCCGCGCTTGCAACCGCCACTTGCTCTTCCCTCCTGTCCGCGGCCCAAAGTTCCGCAGTGCGTCCACAACGTCCTCGACGTCCCTGATAGCATCCCGCCACTTGTCCGCATCCGTCTCGTCGCGCTCCATTGTTCCCGCCGCGCTGCAGCGGTAGGCGTCCATGGACGCCTGGAGCGCATCGCCCCAGCGGGACTCCCATGTCATGAGCCGCGCATACGCACGGAACACTCGGGGCGAGGATGATACCCGTGGAAGGACAATCTCCTCCAGCAAGTGCTGCACCGGCCGCAGAAGGCCACGGCCCTCGTTGGCATTCCTGGCAGAGGTCGTGGGGTCCGGGTCGGTGGTCGCAGCCTCGGCCTCCTCTGCAGTCGGCCCACGCGTCACGGCGTTCACCAACCGCTCGAGGACATCCTCGTCGACCGCCTCTGCCCCGCGGCTCTCGATCACACGCCCGAGGGCACGACACGCCTCGGAAAGCTCACCTACCTCCATCGAGATGATCATATAATTGTACCACATGCGCCAGTTCTCGTACGCGGAGCGCAAACCCTGCTTGAGTGCCCGATAGGCGAGCAGCTTATTCTCAAACGGCACAGTGGCCGCGCTCGTGTCCTCAATCTACAAGGACCTCTCAGTGAGAAACCGAGGGACAAACTTGGGCGGGTACCATTTTGTTATCGGTGCCTGTGCGCATGTACATGCTGGCGAGGTTACTCCAGCTCTCCCCATCCTCCTCGTCGATTGCCACACATCGGCTAAAAGCAGCCTTGGCCGCGGGCCAGTCCTCCACACGCATGCACGCACACCCAAGAATGAACCACGAGCGCGACAGTAATGGGTTGATCGCTACCGCTTTTTTCAAACACGCAATCGCGGCGGGAAACTCACCCCGCATGAAATGATACCCGCCGAGCGACCGCACCGCGCGCCCTGCGGTTTGCCCCGAAATTTCCCATGCATGCTCGTAGTGTGCCACTGCGTTCTCCGGTTCGAGATCGCCGAGGAGGCACCAAAGTTTAGCCTCGCGCGCAACGTCCAAGCGAGCGCGACGCGCTTCCGTCGCCCCCGCCTTACCACGCGCGAGGACCACATCTGCCTCGGCCTTGCGCCCCTCAAGGAGGTCGCGCACGATTGAAATGCCCTTGTCGCGCCGGTCCATCGCCTGCCAGCACTTGACCGCCTCCTCCCACATCTCCAGCCGCTCGAAGATCTCGAGCGCAGATCGCACGACGCCGAGACTCAGGAAACGCGCCGCCAATTCGCGCTCCATCTCCCATTTGCTTGGAAGGGGGAGCGCGTGCACGTAAAGGAGGCGCTCCGCGACGGGCGCGTCGGCAGTGGGCATCTGCTCGATGAGCGCCTGCAGTTGGAGAGTTGCACGCTCGACGGTTCTCGTGCGGTTGGACTCGAGACGTGCGCGGAGAAGCAACGCCATGGTGTGCACAGACCAGTTGCGTGGGTGCGAGATGACGCGCGCGACATAGGGTGCCATCTGCTCAGAGGTGAGCCCGTGTACGGGGGACATATTTTTGACGTTGAGACACATGGCAAGCAGGATGCTCTGGTCCAATGGGTGTAACGGCGGCTGGCTGGCTGGATCGAGATGAGAGAGTTGGGCGCGGGCGGATGGTGAGGAGGATGTGAACGCTGTTTGCTCAAGAAGGGTGTCATCATTTAATGCGAGGGTCTCTGGAATTTGGAGGGCGATGGAGGGAACCCTGAGAGCCGTCGGATCCACGTGGATCTCGTCAATATTGAGCTGACTCTCAGCGAGGAGGACGAGCTGGCTGAGCTCGTTTTGCTGGAATTTCGTCCGTTTACCCAAGGCACCCGTGAGCTCGTATTCCATGCCAGTAGCGCGAGCTGCTCTGACGAAATGTTCGCCAGCAAGCTTGTCCTGGGACACCTGATGGTGCAGCAGCCCCTGCTCGAGTTCCAGGCGCCCCGAAAGCTCTGGGTCGCTTGCGTAGACGTGCGTCAAGGGCTCCATGGCCGAAAGGATAGCAGGAGGAAGCGGCGTGGGCTCGTCAAGGAGCTGTTGGTGTACGAGGGCGACGCGGAGCCTCCACCATGGCACCGACGGGCAATGTTGGAACGGACCCTCCAGAAGTAGCTGCGCGAATCGGAGCAAGGCCGGGTGCTGGGTGAGATGGTATGCCGGCTCGCCACCGTATGCAAGCTCTGAGACAGCGCGCCGGTTAAGAATTGCTTCGTCCGCAGATGGAATCTGGAGGAGATCCAGTATTGTAAAGTCGAGATCCGGGCCCGTCCAGTTTGCTTGTATGAACGCATGCAGACACGCGACGGCGACGATGAGACGGATCGCGTCATCGTCGGCAGGATCGCCAGTTATTGGGGCTCGACAGTCGGGTAGCTCGTCTGGTCGGGTGGGTTTGAGGAGTTTTTGTGCAAGAGGGCCGCGGAGAACAGTTGAATAGTCTGCGGCGACGACGGATCTTGCGAGGTCGACGAGGGGGGACGGCTGGAGGTTGAGGAGGGGTCTTGCGGCGAGCAGAGCGCGTTCGATGAGGGCATACATACTGGGTCGGATGATTGCTGTTGTTAGGCTCGCCGGCGTTTGTTTCTAGTAATAAGTACCATGGACGCTCTGCCTGTTCTCGAGGCTGTCTCGTCGACCCTGTTCCGTCTGGCTGCCTTTGTCTTCCTCCGCGTCATCCCCTCGCCTCTCGCCCGCGCCGCCCTCCCCCCCTTGTTCCTCGCCTACCTCACCGCAGCCTACCTCGCCCCGTTGCCCCCCGCGGAGGATGTCCCAGAGCATGTCGTTGCCACTGTCCTCTTCTCCCTCCCCGCGCGCTCGGCAAGGCTCCGCAGGGTCAATTTGATCGTCAACGCTCTCGTCGGCCTCATGGCCGTCGAGTTCATCGTAACCCCCTTCCTCGATTCGGCCACACACCTCGCCTTCTCCCGTGTCGGCGCCGTCTCGTCCGACAGCGTCAAAATTTCTGTTCGTTCTCCCGGGAACAATGCGACGGCCTATCTCCTCTGGCGAGAGCACTCGGACGCCGAGCCCCCGAACTCGTGGAGAAATGGCCCTGATCTCGCATTTTCGCCCGAGACCGACTACGTCCACACCGTAAAGCTCCCTGGTCTCTGGCCCAATACTTCCTACGAGTGTAAGTGCCTTATTTGCATCGCGCTCTCATTTGATTTCGGTCCTCCAGACGCGCTCGCAGACGTGAACCGCACCCTCACCTCCGGCCCCTTTGCGTTCCGCACCTTTCCCGACTCACGCCTTGCCACCGGCTCCCACTTCCGCTTCGTTGCATCGTCCTGCATCACCCCCAATTTCCCTTATGTGCCCTTGCACGGCCGCACAATCAAGGGCTTCGACCGCCTCGCCAGCTATCTCTTCCCGGAGAACCTGCCCGCAACGGCGGCTCCTCCTGCGGCTTTTGGTCTCTTGCTGGGCGATTTTATATACAGTGACGTCCCCGCCTACATAGGCGATGACAAGGAGGCCTACCGCCGCCTCTACCGCCGCAACTACCAAAGCAACAGCTTCAAGAAAATTTATGAGCGTCTCCGTCCGCCTTTTTCCCATTCGTGATAGCGTGGTTTGCTCACTCTCCGCTCGCCAGCCATATTCCACACTTATGACGACCACGAGGTGGGAGTGTGCTGCTGCAACCACTGTACATCTTATCGTTCGTTATAGATCAAAAACAACTTTGCTGGCCTGGGTAACGACTCCACCCCGCCGTTCCCGAGCGCCTCCGACGCTTACAAAATCTACAACGCCGATGCCAATTACGACTCGCTCGATGATCGCTACTATTACAGTTTCCGGTATGCTGACGCAGCCTTCTTTGTCCTCGACACTCGCCGCTACCGTACGCCCGCCACAGAAGAGGCGCCCGCAGCCACAATGTTGGGTGAGACACAGCTCGCAGCGCTTTACAGCTGGCTCGCGCACGTACGTCTTGCTGTCTTTCCCCCTCTTCCCCTTCTTCCTCACTCCTATCAGGCCAACGGCACGGCCTCCTTCAAATTCATCGTCTCCTCCGTCCCGTTCACGTCTCTCTGGGGGCACGATGCGGCGATAGACTCGTGGGCGGCGTTCCCTGCCGAAAAGGCCGCGCTCCTCGACGCGCTGCACTCCGTTCCAAATGTCATCATCATCTCCGGCGACCGTCACGAGTTCGCCTCAATCGAGTTCAGCACTCCGTATATGCACACCGTGCGCGAGTACTCGACAAGCCCTCTGAGCATGTTCGACATCCCGTTCTACCGCACACTCCGTATGCAGAGCGAAGAGACTGTCCCGTTCAACCGCAGCGAGCTCCTTATGACCGACGATGGCCCAAGATCCGCCTTTATCGTGGCGGACGTGCCGAAGGAAAAGGTAGTGAAATACTTGGCCCGCGGCAACGTCAAATGGTGAGCCTCGATTCTGTCACATCGCCCTGCCCCAACCTCATCATATCCAGGTCAACGTTTGAGATGGACACGAGAGACCTCACAAAGCCCACGCTACGCCTAGAACTTGTCATCGATGGCAAGATTAGATATCGGTTCGTCACTTCCTCTTTGTTGCTTGCCATTACTGTGGCCTAATCAGCCCTCAGCGAGGAGTTAATCGGAAGTCCTGTAAAACTACAAGCGTCCAACGCGCTTGGTATGTTTGTAACTACGGGAATCAAGGATGTGTTCAACCGTATCGGTATCAAGCCCAGTAGATGGTTTTAATCTAATGTACACCTTTGCTCTACTTACTATTTTATTCATTTATTGACTGCCGCGAGAACCGCTGTTGGATGTGCGCGTAGTGCTCCATCTCCGATTGGCTCACGCTCGGAACTAGGCTGCTCAGCGCTTGGTCAAAGTCGGCCTCCGTGACCAGGACCTCGATGTCGTCCGCGGACGCGAGCTCGGCGAGGTAGTATCGCGACGTTAGGGGGTACGGGTGGGCGTCCCGCGGCGACTCACTGTTGAGTGCCGCGAGCTTGCGCTCGAGCGCATCAGCCTTACGCGTCATGGCGTTGAGCATTGCGTCAGAGCAGAGCGCGTAGAAGTCGGCACCAGTGTAATTCAACGGGCACCGCTCCGCCAGAAGCGCGAGATCGAGCGCGGGATCAAGGCGAAACTTGCGCGTGAGCGCCGTCAAGATGTTGAACTGCGCGTCGTGCGTGTCGCTAACGCCCAGATACAGCATACGGTCAAATCTGTCCACTTTCGAATAAGCATGCCATCAGGGTCAGATCAGAAGCCAGTGAACCTTCCAGGTCGAAGCAGCGCAGGATCGAGCAAATCAGGCCGGTTGGTCGCCCCAATGACAAACACGTCCGCACCACTCCCGCCCGACATACCATCAAGTTCTGCGAGCAGCTGGCTGACGATGCGATCCATCACACCGCCCGAGTCACCATGATTCCCACGCTTCGGCGCGACCGAATCAAGCTCGTCGAAGAATATCACGCATGGTTTAGCGTCACGCGCGCGTTGAAAGACGCGCCGCACGTTGGCTTCCGACTCGCCGATGTACATGTTCAGCAGTTCGGGGCCCTTGACGGAGAAAAAATTCAGCGCGCATGACGTTGCAACAGCTTTGGCGAGCAGCGTCTTGCCCGTCCCTGGGGGCCCGTAGAGAAGAATACCTATGATGTGTACATCAGTCGTGAGATGTGGATATAGACGTCTGACACGAACCTGATCGCTTCTTTAGCCCATCCGAGAACAGTTCAGGATGGTCTAAAGGCAACTGTATCGTGTCAAGTATGTCGGACTTCACGGTAGCCAATCCGCCGACATCATCCCAGGACACGTTGGGGATCTTGGGCGCCCCAATACTCTCAGAGTACGCCACTCTCGCCTTCTCAAGCGCCATTTCAAAGTCGGCTGCAGTTATCGCTACCCCGACCTCCTTCACGTCCAGCTCGCTACGGCTTCTACAAAAGTGGATGAGCAGGCCAACAGGCCAAGAACAGATACTTCTTACGATATCCGGCAGGCTCGTTCAACCGCTGTCGTTTCTGCTCGCTGCACGAGACTTGCAATATCAGCAGCGACCAAAGCTGCTGTCTCGGCCGCCAGTTTAGAAAGTGAAACATCTGGGGCAAAAACAGTTCCTGCTACTAATGACCGCAATATTTCGTGGCGTTCCGCTTCGTTTGGAGCCTGATTGCCCGTGTGAGTATATTCTGATAACTTTCAGTGACCTCACCTCAAAGTCGACGTCGTGTTTAAAGCAAGACAATATGCCCATCGGGACGCGATCGGCGTCGGCCGTCGTCGCGAACAACATCACCGGGTGCCCCGAAGTCCGCCAGCTTTTCTGTAAGCTGTCTACGCATTCTCGCAGTACACTGGTCAAGACCGACTCTTGTAGTACCGTCAGAAGTTGAGAGAGATTCAAGAGATTTTACATTTGTAGGTTTTACCTTTACCCGTTTCCAGCGTCTGGGTCGATTGCGCGAGGCCGTCGATGTGTCGAAGAAGAAGAATACAAGGTGAGCACTCCTCGAGCTTGTCGAATCGCGCCCTGAGGGTAGCTTCCGTTTTGGTATCACTTTCTCCAATAATGTCATAGCAGTTGATCTATGAAGGAGCGCTATAAATATAAAAGCAAAGCCGGGAGCTGAAAAAGAATCGAGACCTCCAGCAGATGCATTCCGACACGCTGTGCCACCCAGCAGGCCGTCGTAGACTTTCCCGTTCCCCGGGCGCCCTTCAAAAGAACGGATAGATGGAGATGGTAATCGACTGCGTCCCGGAGTAGTGTTGCTGAGCACAATGAAACCAACTTTCCGTATGGGCTTGAAGGGCGAAGTAGATGGGAGTTTGGGAAGCCATTCAAGATGGCGAACAACGCTTTCGAACTGTTTCTATCTATGATACATGGGTTTTGAGTCTTCCATGGGCGTGTTTGAACGACTTGCCTGGATGGAAGAAGCTTCCCACATCAGGGACGCGACAATGCTCCACGCCAGTTTGTATCAGACGAGTGACGGCTGGATCGATCCAGCACCCCAGTTCGCCCATGGTCGAATCAATATAGGGGTCCTGACAAGATGGTGTGTGTCCAGCACCGGATATAACTTCATGGTCTATATTAGTCACCAAGAAAATTACGATCTCGTTTGTTCGTTGAGGTGACATATACCTGCGCCCAGTCGAGACAAGAAAGACACCGAGATATAACGACTCACGTCGAACCTGAGTCGAGTGCCTCCATATGTTCTGATTCATCCGAGGTGCCAACGACATCGGTGTTGATAGCAACCGCAATCAAGTCTCCTTGCTTCACGAGTCTCTTCGAGTCATTGAAGTACTTTTTCAGAGCCCGCAGAAAAGAACCCTGGTATGTGCGATCAACGGAGACGGGAGACGCGATTCGTGCAATGGTGACGGCCCTGGCAGTGGGAATACCAGGGTATCCTGAACCAAAGGGGCTCGGGTGGAAGACGAGGGTTCGAGGAGTAAGTGACGCAGAAGCCGGAGATATGTTATGCAAGAGTATAGGAGAGCCTTGGGCCATGGCGCTTGAGGTCGCGTAAGGGTCGAGTCATGGGTAACAGGGGCTGCGCACTTGGTGTGTACGATGAAGTCATTGGCGATGACTCGAACGAGCCGGCGGGCATGCGATCCAGGATGGTGGACGAGAACCTTTCGGATGTTCAATAAACGAGGCAGTGAGGGCCGGAACCACAATCACCCAGTCTCCATTCAAGCTACCAACTCGACCAAGGTCCGTGGTACGCAAATACAGTGTGCAGTCTTCGAATGGTTGGGAACTAGACTGGTCCAGTGCCTTGCATTCAAATGTGATGGGTTTAGTCTCGCCCGCCTCACTTGCAGCTGCCTGCGACGAGGGCGAGATAAGCGCTGCGAGAGCCAAAAAATCTTGGTCAATCTCGAATCTTTCTTGGCCGCTCTCGTAGTCTTCGTCTTGTTGTGGTAATGAAGTGTCGAGAGTCAGGATGATTCGTGTTTCTCCTCTCACAGCGGATCCCTGCATGACTGGTTCCAGCATGTCTAACCGATACTGGAATGGAATATTGATATTGTTGCTGTGCAAGCCACTCCCATTGATCAGCGAGTCTTTGGAAATGCTGCACACATCTCCCTGCCGCAAGACGCGTCGCTCATCACAAAGCCAGGAATCCAGGATATTGGGGCCAGCCTGGTAAGCCTCAGACGAGAGTGCAGTTACGACAAGCTCAGTCAAAGTGATAGGCTGCAACACTTGAAGAGTAATTGAGGAGGTATCGCGGCAGAATACCCGCGGGTAAATCGTCAGCCAAACAGCAGGAATAGCAAGTTGGTCAGCCTGATTAAGATGTGAGGATTGACCGATAGATAGTAAACATTCTTGCCTCTCCGTCTAGAACAGCCCAAAACGTGACGCCAGGAACTTGACTGCTGCAAGTTGCAGAAACATATAGGCGTTGAGTATCACTTGAGGGCGACAAGAGCTGCCAGAGACGTCTTCCGAGCAGTGCAGTGTCGGAGCCACGATAGTCTGAAGCAGCCTTGGGTCTGAAAGCAGTCTCAACCGCAAGCCTGGCGCTCAGCAAACTCATCGTGAATGCAAGTGTGACCGTTCAGAGCTGTTCAGAGTGAGAGTCAGATACTGGCAGCGTGACCTGTTTGCAGGTCGCGTCTAATTTGGAATTGGAGGTGCCTCGTTTTCTTTGTCCTCCCATCTCTGTAGTATACTCGGTACTAAACGGCTTTCCTCAGAAAATCACTCCTGGCATACCCTAGAGGCTACATCAAGCTAGCCTGTCTCCCATCTCGAGATGTCACAACGGTGGAAGCCCGAAGTCCTCGATGCATTCCGCGTCCTTGGCCTCGATATCGATACCAGTACTCAATCAGAGGCTGCAAAAGCGTACAAAACACAGGCCATTAGGCACCATCCCGACAAGAATCCAGGTATTACATGAGAACGGCCGGCTTCTCGCTCTGGTTTACGAGACCAGTCTATCAGGCGATCCGGCCTCGACGCAACGTTTTCAGAAAGTCGGCAGCGCCTGGGATATCTGCCAAAGGCATTACGAGGATCCAACGAGGTACAGAGCCCCCTATTCTTGGTTTCAGCATCCATCCAACACTCCCTCAGAAGCGTCGTACAGGAGTGGGGCTCACGAAACTTTGATGGCGACGAGGACGATTTCATTGACCCCGAAGACTTGGCTTTCTTCAGGTTTGCTTCCTGTTCCAGCCGATTATTCTTGGGATTTTATTGGGTGTCAGGTTCATGTTCGAGGAAATGCTGTTCGGAACGTATACTCGCGCTAGTCGTCGCAGTGCGTGATATCTCTTCTTGATAAGCTGAATGTTAATATCACAGTCTAGACTACCGCTCCCGGCGAGGTGGCCCGCAGGGAGGTACAGGATTCTACTTCGGTCCTTTCTCTTACTTCCCGGGTGGCGGTTACTCTCCGGGTGGCAACTCTTCCGGCGGCTACTCCGGAAATGCTCAGATACGGCAAGATGATAACGGAGCCAACGAACGAAATCAGGCAAGAAAGAAGACCGAATACGAACAGCGGCTGCGTGAATTTGGTGCGCTCCCAATCTTAAATGTCTTACAAGTAACCGAACGTCCAACCCAGAGCAGGAGATCGATGCCGAGAAACGCGAGCTACGGCAGCGTGCGATGGAAAAATCCAAGGATGAGACGAGGCGCGCAACGGCTTACCAGCAAGCCTTCCTAGCCGCAAGAACTGGAAAGACCTCCACAGTCACCAAATTGGTGGAGGAGTACGACCTCGATGTCAACAGCCCCGAGAAGATGACAAAAGCGGCGCCCAAAAAAGCAGACAAGCCAACAAATCATCAGACCTTGTTACATGCTGCCTGTCGATCCTCCGACGAGGGTCTTGTCGTCTTTCTTCTTGATAGAGGCGCGTCATCATAACATAGTCTTTGTTCAAGGCTCACACTTTCCTGACTTAGGTGCTGTTACTGACGCTCTCAACGATGCGAAGCTTCATCCGTTCCATGTTGCCATCGCCTGCGGCAATGTGGCCGTCGTAAAGTATTTCCTGTTGCGCCGTGTAAAGGGAGGTGTCACCCCAGGCTGTCACCCCTCCAAGGCAGCGCCAGACGGTCGTACTCCCCTCCAGATAGCTATCGCTAGCGGCAAGGCAGATATGATTGCCCTCATGACCAAAGAAGCAACTGTGCACGATGTAGAGCGATGTTGGCAGCAGACTGAGGACCTCGAAGTCAAGGAAATTCTTTCTGCGAAGGTGCTCAATCGTCTTTTGTCTTACGCTGTGCGTTTGATCTGACTATCCGCAGAAAGGATTCGTCGATCCCGAAACTAAGGAGTTGCTCAGGCAGGAAGCCGACCGAAAACGCGCGGATGAGCTCGCCAGAGAGGAGCAAAGGGTTGCAGACGAGCGGGCGCGATTAACTGAAAAGAACCGGCTCAAAGAGGAGCGAATACAGAAACGCGCTGCGGAGCAGCTAGCACGTGAAGAGGAGAAACGTGCCCTCGAAACGGAAAGGAGGAGGGAGGCTGAGTTGGCGAAGCAGCAGAGAGAAGTAGAAGAGGCTGCAAGAAAGGCAGAGTTGGAAGCACGTCAGAAAATGGCCGCAGATGCACGACACAGAGCAGAATCTGAGGCTCGAGTACAGTCTGAGGCAGAGGCCGCAAGACAAGTAGCTGATGCTCGGGCCAGAGCGGAGGTGCAAGCGCGACAGAACGCTGCCGACCAAGAAGGGGCTCGACGCAGGGCAGAGGAAGAGGCTTGTCTCAGAAAGGCGGCCGCGGTGCAGGCTAAGCGAATCCAACGCGATGGGGACACTGCGAAGGCCCAGGCCGAGGAAGAAAGACGAACAGACGAAACAAAACGAGAAGAACATCGAGCAGAGGAAGTGGCAAGAAGGCAGGCAGACGCTCTTCGCATTTTCACAGCCGAGAGAGAACGTCTCCGTAATGTTGCTGCTCAAGAGGCAGAACATAATCGGCGCGTGGCCTTGGAACAGAAAAAACTGGAGGCCAAGCGTGCTGAGACACTGAGGCGACTTGAGGGGCAAGCGGAAGAGCACCGCCGGCAGGCCCTCATTAGTGTCGGATCGACCGAGAGACGAATTGGACTTGAGACATTCCAACAGGCAGAGGCGAGGACTCGGCCTGAAGAGCCCGAACCATCTCCCCAGTTTCAGAGCGAAAGCGCCCTGCCGCCTGTGTATGCGTCGTCTACCAGCCAGGTAAATTATGTTCCGCATTTTTGGAAAAGACGACACTGAAATAGATAAAGCGGAGGAAGCTTTCGAAGAAGCACCCACCTCGTGATCTTGGTGAGCTTAGTGCCGAGGTATGCAGGATCCCACAGAGCGTTTCTCGGCTTTTCTCATTGTTCTCTCCAGGAGTTGCAGAAACGCGCTGCACAAAGCGCGCGAGACAAGGCTCGCATCGCGGAAGAAAAAAAGCGCAAGGTGGGCTCCGTGTTATTCCCTTCATCGTCGAACTAACAGGGCGGTAGATGGAAGCAGCCAGTGCGCTCCAGAGAGTCGAGAGTCCGGAAAGCACGCTCAGTAACGGACGCCAGACGGAGGATTATGTTCCTCCAACGCCAGTCTCGATGCCTTCGCCTTCGCAGCGGCGGCTGCCTTTGAACCCTCCGTTAGTCCCGCGTCACACGCGGCCCAACCTCGAGGCTACGATCATTGGAATACCGGCCGATGCTATGTTGGGCCCTGAGGACATCCAGACGACTGCGATACCGGACGACCTGTTTGCCGTCGAGCGGCCTGTCGCGGTGGAACAGCGCGAGCGAGGGCCGGCGCCTTTCCGGGGATATGCTCGTGGGCGCGGATACCGGGGGCGCGGGCGTGGTGGGGTTGAGGGCCGAGGACGGGGACGAGGGCGGGGGCACGAGCAGCTGGTTAATGGGTGCTAGCAGTAGTATAGCGCTAGGAATAATAGGTTTGTGAATACTGTACTGCAAGTTGCAACATAGCCAAACACGGCTTGCCCGCGTGCTCAGATCTCAGAGGTCAGAGTACGCCCTCTCAAGCCCAACACGACAAGACTACGGACTGGCAGTTCTCCTTCTCCTTCTCCCTCCCCTTCTTTCTTCTTCTCTACCGCTTTCCTTTTGCTTTCCTCCGAATAATGGCGTCCACCGACGCCGCCCACCCCGCCCCAGCCTCTCTTTCCAAACTCAGGCGGGAACGTCCCCCGGCGCTCGAAATATCTGAGCAGTCCCAGGAGCTCCCAGAACGCGACGCCGCGCGACAGGTTCGCCTGGTCCCTTTTCGCCCATCTCCCCATTCTCACCCATTGTCAAACAGCCCAGTCTTCTCGTAACCCCCATAGGCGACGCGGATGCCCTTGAGCCCGAGTTTCCTCCCCCTCGCTCTGCGTCCTCCACATCATCGCTCGATCCGTACTACTTTGGCCTCTCCGACTCGCCAGTGCCTCCGCTGCCAACAGCCTCTATGCATCTCAGCACGACGCCCGACCAGCTCCACACCAACGACCCCGTCACGCCTGCCAGAGATCCCGCAATGATCGACCGGCGGGGTCTGGTTGGCGTGGGTGAGCTCACGACCCCGAGATGGACGCGCGCGGGGCACAATAAGGAGGACACTATTACCCCCGT
Organism: Mycena belliarum; assembly: GCA_029282135.1. Classification (NCBI taxonomy): domain Eukaryota; kingdom Fungi; phylum Basidiomycota; class Agaricomycetes; order Agaricales; family Mycenaceae; genus Mycena; species Mycena belliarum. The sequence continues at coordinate 43,476 of JARJCN010000152.1, forward strand.
CCTGGGTCCTTTGGGGGAAGGCTTTGAGGATGCGAGCCCTGAGGACGACCGGCCTGATGCTCCGGATAGTCCGTGGACCATCGAGGCCGTGGATGGCGAGATGTCTGAGCGGGAAGAAGTGCGTCATTCCAGGTTGTGTTGTGCTCGACCTAACACACCCTGCAGTTTGTCGATGTAAACCCAGCGCCGCGTACTCTCCGCGAGAGACCTTCAATGACTGAAGAGAGCGGCGGCGAGGAAATCCTTTATCCTCGTAAGCTGAATAACGGCCCACCTCCGGACCTTCCCACCGCTTGGGAGCCCTCCGTCGAGCCATATCGTCCCTCGACCGCGCCTTCTGAAAGCGACCTCAAGTCGGCGCACATGCCCCCACCTCTTGATCTGTCGCTTCCCGGGGCGGAGGCTTCCCCCCCTCCAAGCGCATTTTCCCAGCCAAGACGGGCAAAGAAACGCACTTCAGACGAGTTTGAGCTCGATCAATCAGGCACCCTTGTGTCTAAACGCCTCGGTTCCTCCAAAGACCGGGAAAAGGCTCCGAAAGACGACAAGACGCCGGTACGCAAACACAGAAGCCTCAATGTCGGCAGTCCAAGCAAGGCGAAAGAGCGACGCCGGGAGAGCTCTGGCCTTGCGCACAGCAACAGTCTCAAAATTGTAGCCAGTCCGGCCAGACCTCCGGAGAGGCACAGTCGACAAGCATCTACGAGCTCCTCTTCATCGACACATGCCGACAACGCTCGGCGTGTCCACACCACTGATTTCTCACATCTTCCTCCCTCCCCGTCCTCATCCTCGATCTTGACTTTCCTCAAGCCGGGGACCGGTGCTTCCCAAACTCCACCGCTCGTTTCTTCCAAGGATCTCCCACAGTCGCATCCATCCCCCAATGTTGCACACTCGTTGCTGCGTGGAACACAAGAGGGTTGGTCGGGGATGGACGATGAAGCGACCGCGGAGGCATTACGTAAGTTGGATGGTTTGAGCGGCAAAAGTGCCAGGGCTAGAGCAAGTGTAGCCAGCTTCACTCGCTCTACCGGCAGCCGGCCAGGAACGCCCGCCAAAAGCGGCTCGCAGTGGGAAGGCATCGGCGCCATGGACCTTGCCCGGAGAGCCAGCGGAACCTCAAGGGAGAGTAGTATACCGAAGGAGCGAGCGCTCATAGGGTTGGGTGTGGCCACAGAGGGAGCGCTTGACAGTGGCGACCCCATCGGGAGCGTCATCAGCAGTGATGAGCAGCCTTTCAGCCCTTCTACAGCCTCTGAAAAGACGCCAAAGAAAGGCACGGCCAGCGCGAGATCAAGCTTCACCCCGAAGCGTGGTTCCACTTCTTCTACAACGTATGCAAGTACGCCCACAACCAGCTCGCGGGATTCAGCTTCGATGTCCGTTACGACCACCGCGACATCTATCTCTGCTGCATCTAGCCGCCATTCTCTGGGTAAGGCTCGACGGAATAGCGCAGGAAGCGATGCTTCTAGTGTCCACTCCAGCGACGCGACGTCGCTCAAGGACCGCGTCGCGTCTCTTGCCACAAGCGGAGACGCTCCAGAGGAGACCGTCGTGCCTCCTGTGCCGCCGCTACCCAAGGACTTGTCGACATACAGATCTCCGCCTCCCACATCTACCGGTCTCACTTTCCCCCTCCTTCCCAGTTCTGACGACGATAGAAAGCAACCTAGCCATGAAAGCGATCAGGAGCGAATGGTTTTGTTGGAAGTTACGTCGTATGATACACTTCAGCCCTCCGCCGCAGCTCCTCCTGCCTCATCTGATACCCGTCGCCGGAGTCAGCATTATTCGGGATACTCCAGCCAGGCTTCAACGGCCCCAGAATCTGCGCCTGTTGTTCTCAAGACGCCATCAAAGAAGTGGAGCTTCTCGAACGCCCTTAATCTTAGGCTGTCAAGCTCACCCTCATCCACTTCTGCATCTAGCCCGAAGTCTCCGCGGTCCGTCACGTTTGGACAGCAACTACGCAAATCCACTTCCAAAGACCAAACGTTATCCCCGGCAGCGGCGGTCAACAATAATCCTTGGGAACAGCCAGCTGCAATGTCTTCAGCGGCTTCCCTAGCGTCGTTGTCTTCCGTCGGTTCGATCCGCAGTCCTGTACCTCGACCCACATCGTCTAGCAAGACTCCCGACCTCGGACCTGTTACAAGTCGCACTGGTACTGACTCAAGTGCCAGCACCCACCATATAACTTCTGCTTTATCCCCTCAGCAACCGGGACCACTCAGCCCCACTTCTTCCGTCCGTCGCAATCAATCTAAACGACTGACCCCCTCCTCTATTCCATTCTTCCGCCGCTCGTCGTCCCAATCGATGCAAATTCCAGTCACTATCCCGGTGCCTACATCCCCCACACAGTCTACTGGTTACGCATCACTTTCACAGCCTCGCAGCAAAACGGATAGTGACTACAACCCCACGTCCACGTCCACTCCCGGTAAGAAATCCTCCGTCCTTTCTCTCTTGAAGGGATCTACCTCGAGAAGGAGTTTGCACGCAGATTCCAAGGAGGCAGCGAGAGAAATACAGAAGGCCAAAGATGCTGAAAAAGAGAAGGAGAGGCTAGCGAAAGCGGAGAAGGAAAGGCAGAAGAAAGACGACAAGGATCGCAGTGAGAGTAGGATATCCGTTCTGATGGGAAGGAAACGCGGGAAGGTATCTTGTTCACGTCCTCTTGCTGCGACTCTGCTAAATACTGCATCGATCAGACCCTATCCTCGACGGAACCTCCAGTCAGAAAGACGAAGTCGCCCGTCAACCTTCCTCCTTTACAAATGTCTGCTCTGGAGCCAGCAACAGCACAACGTGTTGCTCGACTCAAGTCCACTTCCTCCACCAGTTCGACCCCGTCAACTACCCCTAGCAGTACAACCCGGACAGTCTCTGCGTCAAGGCTTACCTCGCAGACAGTAAGCTCCATGCAGAAACAATCTGATAGCTCTCTACGCGCTCGTAACGTGCTCCCCACGATCGCGGGATCTCCCTCCGTTGGAACAACGGGGATAAATGGTGCACAGCAATCAAAGGACGTCAAAGAGCCCCCTCCATCATCATTGACCACCTCTGTTTCCGGCCTGCCGAAGGAAACCCCGACCAAGATCCCCCGTATCTCCAGCCGGACGTCTACTGTCGGTTCCCCCATGCAGAAGAATGCCTTCAGTAGCCGTCGTGCCAGTGTTACCGTCAGTGGATTATCGTCTTCAACGAATCCATCCCCGACCAACATGTCGGCGAATGAATTCGGTGTAATGGATAGTGAAGATGGGCAGGCCAAAACTGTGTCGGGTACAGTCAAGACTGCGTCGGTGCGAGCGTCTCCCGCGACAATGTCGACGTCTCGCGTTCCGCGACAATCGACGGCTACCGCCGCTTCCGCATCATCGAGCGTCCTGACACGTAAATCGAATCGTGATTCGATCTCGTTCACTGGCCTCCGCAAGTCGTCGACCAGTTCAGTCGGTTCGTCTTCGGCAACCGCAGCCCCCGTCCTGGAGTCGACCCCACACCATCGTTTCTCTGCACTTTCCCCGTCTCGCGGGCTCAAGTTACTCAGTCCTAAGATCGGGCTTTCCTCAGCGCGCGTCTCTAACTCCACCTCGAGCCAGAGTATACAACAGGTTGCAAATTCTCCATCCTCGAGCCGCCAATCACTATCGACTCCTTCCCCCGCTCCTAGCTCTGTGGATGACGAGGAGGCACAGGGTGACGAGGAGATGATGCACTACATTCGCCGACAGCAGGCCAAGAAAATGGCCTCTGGTGCTACGCAGGAGGAGTTGGATGAACTTTTGTGTTTCCCTGAGCCTTTGCCCCCAGGCACACCTTCAACTCCAGCAGGTGAGTACTTTCCTATCCTATTACGATTTGATTGCTGAGTGGCCCCATAGCAACCCTCAAAAGCTCCCAGAGTCAATTTCTGTCGGAATTTGAGCGTAAAGAAATCCTTGACTTTCCGTCTGTGTATTGTATCGGTGCCCGGAGCAAAAAGAAGGCTGCAGTGCTGGAAAACTCGACCAACAATTACGGGTACGATGATGAACGAGGCGACTACCTTGTTGTCAATCATGATCATCTCGCATACCGTTACGAGATCATCGACACGCTGGGGAAAGGATCCTTTGGACAGGTACTGCATTGTCGCGATCATTGCAGCGGGGAATCAGTTGCGATCAAGATTATCCGGAACAAGAAGCGATTCCACCACCAGGCTTTGGTGGAGGTCAAGATTCTTGACAACCTGCGCAAATGGGCAAGTCTAACATCATTTATACTCTTCTTAGACTCACCCTTTTGTGCTACCAGGATGCTGAGGAAAAGCATCATGTGATCAAAATGACAGAGCATTTCTACTTCAGGAACCACTTGTGCATTGCTATGGAGCTGCTCAGCATAAATCTTTATGAGTTGATCAAAGCTAACGGTTTCGTTGGCTTTACAACGGCATTGATACGCCGCTTTACCAGCCAAATGCTGTTATCCCTCTCGTTAATGCGACATCATCGTATTGTCCACTGCGATCTCAAACCGGAGGTACCATTTCATGTTACTTTCCTTTGTCCAGATTCTGAATCGCCTGATCTAGAATGTCTTACTGCGCCATCCGGCCAAAAGCGCCATCAAGGTCATTGACTTTGGTAGCAGTTGTCTCGAACACGAGAAAAGTACGGGCTTATCCGCGCTTGTCTCTTTAGCACTGACGTGTTAAGCAGTCTATACTTATATTCAGAGTCGGTTCTATCGATCTCCGGAAGTAATTCTTGGTATGAATTATCACATGGCAATTGATATGTGGAGTCTGGGTTGCATTTTGGCGGAATTGTACACAGGTTTCCCCATATTTCCGGGAGAGAACGAACAGGAGCAGCTGTCCTGTATCATGGAGGTCCTCGGTACCCCGGACAAGGAGTTTGTTAACCGTAGCTCTCGAAAGAAGCTTTTTTTCGGTTTGTCGATGCATCCTTATCTTACGGCGTCCAGCTGATTCAAGTCTCTAGATCCCAACGGGACCCCTCGTGCAGTGATTAACTCCAAAGGTCGACGGAGGAGACCTGGGACCAAGACACTTGCCCAAGTTCTCAGATGCAACGACGAAGAGTTCGTCGACTTCATCGCCAAATGTTTGGTTTGGGACCCCGAGCGGCGCATCAAACCCCAAGCAGCACTGAGGCATCCGTTTGTGACCGCAGGGAAGCGTCTTAAACCCACACCGGCATCCACAACACCGAAAGCAACACTCTCGTCGTCGACATTGGGCAGCAGTCGCACTAAACAAGTCCTGGAGACACCAAAGAAGTCACTCATCAGTGCTCCAACACCGCTTACTGCGCGGACATCTCGAACGACTGGAAATGGTGCTCCAACGACCCCGAGCAACTCTTTGCAACCGGCGACGCTCGGATCGTCGCGGTCGTACAGGACTGCACAAAATCAAGGTCTCTCGACCTACCACTCCAGTCGAACGTTGAATGGGATCACTGTGAGTGTTGCTACTGTCCCTCGTGGATAATGACTGAGCTGTATGTAGTCGACGGCCGGAAAATGAGCGATATATTCTGGGGTGTTTCTGGGGTGTTTCTTTATTGTTCTTGACCATGCTGAGGAGTTTAGATTAATTCATTTAAAAGTCCTGGCTCATACCCGGTCTGCTGTATCCCCATATTTGCTTCCTTGTTGTCGTTTTCTAGTTCTAGCACGTACCTTAATTCTGCAATACACTCTGCAATTCCGGATCATGGAACACAGCCTTCTGTCCCTTTAGGATAACAGGATAACAGGATAGTTACTTGATGCGGCACCCATGTTAAGATCCCATGTATGCGCAGAACTCACCCGGCTCCTGCAAAGATATGCTTCGTCCACCCCACGTCCTCTCGATCTTGCGTCCCTGCTGTCTTTTGGCCGTCCTGTAATATCCCATCCCAAGCTATTATTTCAAGCTCATCTTTCGCTTCAAAGGTAACCGCCACTTCCGTGCTATCGTCTGTGAACTATGCCCTCGCCGAGATACCTCGACGGCTGGCCACGCGTGTGCGGTCTTTGGAATCTCTTCCGTTCATAGTAGGAACCAATCCGTACGTTGCGAGCACGCTCGACGCGTACAGAGACAGCTTCCAGCTTCTTGCCACGTTAGCAGTTTCCATTCTGCGAGCCATAGCGCCAGATTCATGCTATGTTCAGCTACCCTCCAGTAACTACTCTCGACGAAAACAGGCACTTCGCGGAACAGCTCGAGGATCTTGTTGAGAGGCACGTCAATGACATCCCGACAATGGCGAAAGGGTTTGCTATTCTACCAGGGCTTGCATTTAAAATAATTTCACGTCCAGATTTCTAGAGAGCGCCAAGTACATGTCTCCAACGCAAATCAGCAATTTCTTGGACGGCGCGATCCGCAACCGGATCTCTGTAAGATTAATCGCAGAACAGGTCTGTACTTCAAGCATATCTTTGCTTTACACAGATTGACGGATGAACAGCATATTGCGATATCTCGCGCCCTTGAAGCCGCCTCTCAGGGAGAGGTCGGTAACATCGGTGTTGTTGAAATGCAGTGTTCCCCGTCGCGGATGATACGCATGTGCGAGTCATATGTTGCGGAACTGTGCTCTGCGACCCTTGGTACGAGTCCCACCGTTGTGATCGACGGGCTACCAGATGCGACATTTGCGTGCGTGTGTCTTTTTTGGCTACGTCCGGAGCTTATGAGTACGCAGATATGTCCCTGTTCATCTCGAATACATTGTCACAGAAATTTTGAAGAACTCATTCCGGGCGACAGTCGAGTGTCACAAGGCGTCTCAACGCCCTCTGCCGCCCGTGCGCATCACACTATCTCCACCCCCTTACAGTGCACCCGGCGCCAAGCAGTCCAATTTTTTTTCAATGCGTATCCGGGACGAGGGCGGTGGCGTATCACCCGGTAATATGGCGCGAATCTTCTCCTACGCATTTACCACCGCAAAAAGCGGGGATGCTGATCATGATGCGGACGGGGGAGGTGGGCCGTATGCTGCCCAGCACGTTGGGGGGCTTGCCAATATCAGTGGCGGGGACACTAATTTGTTCAGCGAGATAACTTCCAAAGGTCTGCAAACTGGAATGGGTACAATTGCTGGGTTGGGTTACGGACTGCCAATGAGCAGGCTTTATGCCGCGTAAGTTTCACTGGTCCGCAGTCATCTCTGCGGCTCAAATGCGTGGCCATCGTCAGATACTTTGGTGGCGACCTTCGCCTGATGTCGTTGGACGGCTGGGGCAGCGATGTATATCTCAAACTCCGCTGCTTGGATGAAGCTGGCGACTCGGCTATTTAATGTGTGTGATCCTGCCACGAGAAAAGCTCCTCGTCAACGTCGGTCGGCAAGGACGCTCGCGGACGGACTCTGACTTCTCGGGCCGCGTGATTGCTCTTACATAAGCACACCCATGGTAGAGTGGAACTATATATGAAAGGTGGTGGCCGGCAAGCGGCGGGACACAAACAGGGAGAAATGTCATAGTAGTACAGCTATGAAGCTAAGCACATAGGAAAAGAGAAAGTATTATGTATCAAGTATTTCCATCACCATTCAAAACCGGTTCTTTGACTCGTCCTCATGAAGTTCGGGATATTTGCCTGTGCTCTGAGTGTGTCTTCGGTGCTGTTATGGTCAACTCAGATGCTGTCGTGGCCTGTGTAGCGCCGCACGTTGCGTCGAGTCAAGCGCCGGTCTAAGTCCTGGCGTGCCAATCCTCTGCCGCCGGGGACAACTTCAAACAAGCACGCAAACACATCCGAATCGCGTCCCGACGCCCGCCCTGCCAAGTCACTGCACTCGTAGATGTGTGTCGCGCCCGCGAGTCGCGGCAGTGCTCGATGCACAGTGTCGTTTGCACATGGCTGCTTAGATTGCGTGGAAGAGTTCTCCACCCCGCCCGCCCTCGGGAAATCTGCCTCGCACGCCGCCCGCAGCTGAGCCGCGTCGGACGTCGCTCAAGACAGTGCTCCTGTCACTCCTGTAGCTGATGTGCCTCACGCCTCAACACCTGCCAGTCCGCCACGAGCCAATATACTAGGCCTGCGAAGTGGCGCAAGCTCGTGCTCGTTTCCACGCCGTCCGCCAGGTCTGAGTGCGCTGACATCAGTGATCACCGAGGCGCTGGGAGAGCACATCCAGAAGAGCTGCAACTGGGAGACAGAGTGCCGTGCATTGCATTGCATGTTCCGGACTCAGTGCAAAGCTGCCACTGCAAGTCCCGTACGCCCGACACACAGCAAGATCCCGGGTGTCTATGTGCATGTGGCATGCGGGTGGAGGCACCTCAGCTACTCCAGCATTGCGTGAGGGATGTAAAAGACAGGGCCGCGGCGTGTCCCTGAGGAGAGGCGCATCTCCAGGGTCCCCAGCCTGGAGCCTTCCGCAGTCGTCGACCGCGGGGCGCCGGTAGTCGATTGTCGAATTATTTCTCAGAACGACGAGGACGCGGCGGGCACCGCAACAGCACGCGGCGCGAGATGTCCGGGACCATGATGGACCTCAAAAAGTGTCATAAGAACCACCTCCGGTGCCGCCGATGCTCGCTAGCAGGGGGTGTGTTGCCGCTATGAGGATAGGGAGCCGAGGCAAGAAGCGACAAGCGTAGCATGACCCCCAGCACAGGAGAAGGGAAGAGTAACCAAGAGCATGTGGGGGACTGCTCGCAGGGGCGGCACACCCCCGCGAAGACAGCGCGAGGCGCACGTCACATGACCCACCTCCTATGTGCATGCACAACAGACGAAAGACACAAAGTGACACCACCCAGTGCCACATCGCCGCGACGTCCCCCACAAGCAAAACAGAGCTACAGAGAAAGAGAGACTGCAGTGCATGAGACTTGGGCTGCTACACATCCATCTATGGGCCGATGTCTGCGCAGAACGTGAGGCAGTGGATGTACCTCGAGGGTTGTGGGTATCAACAAAGACTCGGAGTTGGACATACTCAGAGCCTGATTCCCATTCATTGCGCACCTTGCGCACACTCTTCGTGAACGCAGTGGACACCAGAGAGTCTGAGAGAGATTTGAGATGCTGAAGACTGAACCACCGAGGCCGCTGTGGGTTGGCTGTGGGAGGCAATTGAAGATCTCTCATTGCCAATTTGCCATAGATCTGGTGTGGTGGCCCAAGCCGAAGCCGCCAGAGCCAGCCGTAGCCGAGCCGCGGCAGCACGTGCACTGCCGGTTATGCCGGGCCTCCGGCGAAGCTGGCGAGCCATCGGCAGTTGATCGGCAGTGCGATGTCAAATCGGAGACATTTTTTGCTCCTCTAGCACAATCAGAGACTTTGTCTCTGTTTGTGAACATGCTAGATGTTTTTCTTGTATATTTTTATCTGTGTTTTGAACTCATTCCACTTTTCCCGCAAGGAGGAGTAGGGAAGCACACCATACGTAGGGGTTACGGAGATACGTACGGTGTAAGGGCAACCACGCGGCCCAAGAAGTCAAGGGTCCTGGCGTGGGGGATCCGAAGGTTAATTGACAGGACGTGCTACTAGTACAAGTATAGCACACCTGGCGTGGGGGATCCGAAGAGAAGAACGTCTGAGGATTCCCACGCCCGGTGCCGCCTAAAATAGCTACTGACTAGTAGCACGTGCGCGAGGTGATCGGAGCAACCGGAGTGACGCGCATAGGTCCTGTGCGCGGTCACAGGCCACGTGGTATCCGGAACCGGAGCTCCGGCGGGGTTGCGGGAGCGGGTGCGCAGGAGCGGAGGGGGAAGCGGGGGACGGACACTGGGGGCAAGCTATGATTTGCGGTGCCTGCAAATTCTGCGCAAATCCCGCGCAAATTCAAAAATCTCTTATTATACACATGGTCATTTGCAGGCTGCGCAGATAGTGCGCACATTTTAGATGTGCTCAACAACTGCACAAGATTTGCGGGTGCCGCAAATTCTATATAAGGGTTCTATCTGCTCATTAAAGGCACACTATTTGCCGAAGTCGCAAATTTAGAATTTGCACACTGCGCAAATCAGAAGCAAATCAGAACACCAAACATATAAACACCTACTATAAAAGGCAATTTTTCCATCAAATCCTAGACAGGTGACCTCCTGGGATTTAATTTATTGCTTCTTGGATTCAGTCCAAATCAAGTTAAGTGTATCATGTGCAAGAGGAACGAGTCCCAGAAACAGGTGACCAGCTTTGTAAATCTATGTGTTTGTAACAGCTATCTTGTAATAGAGGACCAAGGACCAGTCGCCCAGGCTGGTGGTCTTGTAATTGCTTCTGTCCTAGTGGCATTGAAAGCAGGGAAGCTAAGAGATACCCAAAATTCTATCTGCAATCGGATTAGTTGCAAAATATGAATTCGGGACATTTGACTCGGGCCGGGCCGGCCCGGGATCACGTGATGCGGCGGGCCGGAGCTTTCGTCAAATCAAAATTGATCTAACGAAAGCTCCGGGTGGTGGACGGCCCGGAATCAAGTGACCTCGTTTTCGCAGTTGAAAAAGTTAGACCACTGCAGGATTCGAACCGCTGCTCTCAGGCAACATGCAGAAATTCGGGCAGATACAACACTACCACTACACTAGAACACCCTTTTACCAAGCTATCTCTTGGTCTATCCCATGTGACTCCATACATTTTGCCTCATCTAAACAAGTGCCTGACAATGTCTATGGCAAGCTATCAGATTGAGGCTTGATTATGGAATAAAGGTTAGGGCTCATTGAGACCATTCCTCTTCATTGAATGATCCATAGTCTACTTAGCTCACAAAATGCAAAATACTTGACCAAACCCAGTTCAAAAATGTAAAAAAAATCTCTAACTCCAGGGGCAAAGTTGTAGGATTTGTTGAGGGCACTGATATTCATCTATGACCTATAGCCCAATTGTCTTACTTGGCTCACAAAACACAAGAGACCTCTACCAAACACGGTTCAAAAATCATTACTTTATCTTGAAAAATTGTGACTTTGGTTTTGGACCAAAACCAAAGCCATAGAGCTCATCAAGAACATTCAGAAAACATCCAGATTTGTCTGAAGACCCTTAGTTCAATTGGCTTAGTTGGTTCACAAAATGCAAAATACTCAACCAAACACTGTTCAAAAATGATGATAACTTCATTAGAAAAGGGTTAGGTCAGGAAGAGGGTGACCAGGTAAGTACAGAGGGGGTGGTCTATGGGTCAGAAGCAGATCCCAATGAGTCGGTGTCCGTGTACTTGTCCGAGTAACTTTCTACCACTCGGTGAGCGGCTACCCGGGGTTTATCCCGGTACTGATGGTGTTCATCGTACTTCGGGCATTTTCGATCCCTTGCGAAATGATTGTTTCCACCTGTGAAGCGGCCTAGCTTCGGCACGGGTGCTTCTCACAGGCAATGAAGGGAAGCCAGCCCCGGCGGATGAGCCAGGAGCTAGCGGGCCGCTATTCCAGGCCGGAGGATGGGATAGCGGAGCCTGTAACCCTGGCAAAAGGGATGGTGTCACCCGCCATCGGGCTCATATATCCTTGAGAGGAGAGCAGATATGGGTGCTCAGCCGTAGAGGGGGTTCTGGGAGTCACACGGATGTCCAACGGCTCAAGCGAAGCTCAGGACATCATGGTGTGTGATAAGATAGAATGCTTATATAATACATGATGGCAGTGAGACCTGCGGAATCCTGACTAAGCTACCTAATTTGGTCAGATCCTCTGTGCATACTCAATAAGATGCTCCGGCGTCACAGTGCCTCCCACATGTTCAGAGGAAATGCACCGAGATTGCAGAGAATTCCTGCCAGTCATGTTGTGGAACTGAATATCTGCTGATGTTCAGCCCTTGGAAAAAAAATTGGTCAATCTTTCGGATTGTCATCTTTGTCCTGTTGCCGAGCAGAGCATCAACAACTTGCCAGTGACACCAATCCCTCATAGCTGTTGCCATCTGGATAAGAGGGGATGTAGCTCCCTGCTTGAGGAGTAGCACTCTGAGTACGGGCAGCCAGGCTCTGTCCTCCCATATCCATTCCTTTGGCCTTGGTAGTCAACTCCCAGAAAGATTGCATCACCCCATCTAGACTCGATGCACGCTCTATAGCTTTGCTGAGCGCAGGCTGAATAGAGGAGATAGTCCTATACTATCCCCCGTACAGCCCCCCACTTCTTTTTCATGCATTCTTGAGATGCCATCGAAGAAATGTGCAACAAAGAGTTACCCCAAAACGGGTATGCCCGGAACGATGATTACTTGAGTTCAAATCCGCTCGGTGGAAAAAAATTGTAGGCAAAATTTTTAGAGGCAAAACTGTCAGGGGAGCCCCTGCTCCGGTCCCCATTCTGGTTCTGGTTCCGGTTCCGGTCTCCGCTCCGGCCCCCGACCCCGCCTCCACTCCGACCCCCGCCCCAGTTCCCGCTCCCTCCGTCTGTGATGGAGAGCTGGGTCCAACATCAGTTGAACCAAGGCTTGGGTGCATGGGTGGCGGAACGGCGCATAGACGTCGAGCTCAGAAGTCAACGGCGAAGCGGTCGTTGAATCCGCTCCGTAACTCCGAAGTACTCCGTGTCCGTTGAACTGGGAATTTTGAGATCCGAAGCCATTCCGAAGACCGTTTATCCGCTCCGATAAAGAGATCCAGGCAGAAACCTTAAAAACCTTGCCGGCCTTAAAAACCGTACCTTGCATATAGCTGAGAAGCTTAAAATCTAAAGTCCCACAAGACTCATACTCCTAAGAATCTTGACTCTGTCAAATTCTACGGATGAGACTATACCATAACCAACTTGGAAGTTCCTCTCTTACGAGACCTTTCTTGTGCAGAAACCTTAAATCTTGACTTGGGGCTCCTTAGACCTACACTTGTGTCTAATAAGACCCGATCTCGTCAGATAAACTTTGGTGCAGTAAAGTGTTGAGATCTGAACTGTGTGAGTATGTACTCCTCACTCGGCGTAATGGTACGCAAGTCTAGTATATTCACCTGAACTGTGTGAGTATGTACTCTAGGTGAATATAAGTAACGAATTGTTCTAGCGAAGGAATACGACTTACCCTCACTCGGCGTAATGGTACGCAAGTGAGGGCTAAGCGAGTCGCGTGCCCGCCAGATGTGCTGGCGGTCACGTGGTAGCGGAAACACAGTCCGCACTTGGAACCCGCGTCCAACACACCCCCTCAAGTCGGACTGCTGCATCCCCACCCCCTCAAGCCAGAACACCCCCTCAACATAAACCCAGGGCAATGTGATGTCGAAGGAAAGCGGGAGCAGGTAGAGCCTTGGTAAGAGTGTCGGCGACGTTGTTGTCGGAGGGGACACGGGGTAGGATGACCTTGTGCTTCTCGACGCAGTCGCGAACATGATGGTAGCGAACATCGATGTGTTTTGCGCGGATATGTAGCGACTGGTCGTTAGCGAGACAAATGGAAGATTCATTGTCGCACAAGAGCGGGGCAGGAGAATGGATCGGGACCGTCATTCCGCGGAGAAGAGCCCGGAGCCAGCAAGCTTCCTTTGCGCCCTCTGACGCCCCAATATACTCGGCCTCCGTGGACAAAAGACTAACAACCTTCTGCTTCCGCGATGACCAAGAAATCGCGCCTGAGCCAAGTGAGAACGAGTAGCCCATAACAGACTTCCTTGTATCGGGGCAGTTAGTGAAGTCGGCATCGGTATAGCCGCCGAGGACAATATCTGCGGTACCACCCAGGGTAAGCGCGAGTGTGCGAGTCCCTTTGAGGTAGCGCAGGACGCGGACAGATCGACGGGGGAGATTCGGCGCTGCGGGCTCGGGGATTGCCTGTGGAACAGGGATTGCCCGAGCCACGCACCCAGGGATTGCCTGCGAAGCAGGGATTGCCCGGGCTTCGCCATCAGGAGCAGGTAGGGGAGGTGGGTCAACGGCAAAGACGGGGTCGCTGATACCAGGAATTTTCGAAGTGGACATTAGGGGATCTGAGGAAGATTGGTTGTCGGGGACAGTGGTGACTGTAGGATGGAGGGCCGCGCCGCGGGCTGCAACAGATTGGTGATTTGCATGTCCAAGGCAAAGGTGCCAGTGGCGGAGATCACGGGTGGAAGCGGTACCGAGATTTGCGGACGGGATAAGAGGACGGGAGTGGAGGATGTAAAGTTGGCGAGTAGGATGTACAGCCCCAGTGCAGATGATAGTCTTGTTGCGGTCGGTAATCCATGCGGCAGTTTCATCGAAATGGAAAGTGAGTTTTTCAGCTTGACAAAGGCGGACGACTGAGAGCAGTCGGACAGCGGCGTTGGGGACATAGAGGACGTTGTGTTGGGTGAAGCCCTCATTGACAACGGTCACCAGCGTCCTGTAGCATATTGCGATGTGGTCCACTAACTGGTTGTATGGCCATTGCAAGTTTCACACAAAGTTATTGGCCACTCATATGACCTCACATTGCAATGTGATGCACTAACATATCCGTGGGCCACTGCCATGGCTCTTTTTGGCACACCGGGTAAAGCCCCGCCAACACCTGCCATATAGGGTAATATTTAAAGGGGACTCGATCGCTTCCATTTCTGCCATCAGGTCCATCATTTGACACCGTTCGCCAGCCTGCCGCCCCACCGGAAATCCCCGGTGGGTCCGGCAATCCCCGAGGACTCCTAAATGGGAAATGTGACGCCCACGTTCCAGCTCTGCCCTGCTGGTACGTAAGCGCTTCAAAACAAGAAAAAATGCTAGCGGGTACTGACCATGCTCGTCCCAGCCCAAATGGAGGCATCCTTCCGTAAGCCCCTTCTTCAATCTACCCTACCAAATTCCAGATATTCTATTGCCTCTATAGCGTAGTGGTTACTTGCGCTTCGTGTCCTTCGTTGCTACATTCGGAGGTCATGTGTTCAATCCCCAGCGTTGGTGTTTTTTTTTTTAATTCAAAAACCTTTGGTCTAGGCCCCGACTGCCTCCCCGCGGGAACCCGGAATCCCGCCCCCATCTATTCTCGATTTTGATCTCTCTTTACAATCACTTAGCTGTAATACATGGCTACTACCCCTGCAGCTCCTCATACATCCCTCGCTCCCCGGCCTCATTCTCATCCACCTCGACAACCGTCCCAACCGTCACATTCACCACCTCCCCGCTATCCAATCCTTCGAGGACTACACGCGCCTTCCCCCGCACCTCAGCCCACGCTGCCTGCAATGTGTCGGCCCGTGCCCTCGCCGTGGCCGCATGCTCGAACGCATAGCCCGCTAAACCTTCCGCGAGCTCGGCCGGAAGCTCTTCACCGCCTTCCGGCTCTGTTGCAGCCCGCAAGCTTGCGCGCTGCTCCCACGTGCTTGCCATATATTGTGACGAGACGATTGAGCGCCGCATCTCTTCTTCAAGCAGGATAATCTCCTCGCGCCAGCGCGCTGCGCGTGCCTTCCCCTTGCACCATTCGGCTCGAAGAGCTGGAAGGTACGTCAAATTTGACCCACTTCGGCAAAATATTGATACCTTCATTTGCTGCGGCACTCTGCTCCCGCTCCCCCATCCCTCCTGCTGCTCCCGTATACCAAATCCACGATAATGTCCGCCGCCCCTCGCCCGTCACAACCACCCCGGCCGCCGCTACTCCGCCGGACGCGAGCTCGTTGAGGAAGCCGCCGTCACGCATCCGCTCCTCCTCTGCCTTCTCCTCGGCAGTCAGTGCCCTCTCATTGAGCGCCCGGACATCCTCGTCCCCTAGAACCTGCAGCAGGTTTGCCCACGGCCCTGGCCCGGCCAACGTTGCGTACGCCTCGCGTGCATAGCGGTATCGGACCTTCGAAGCATGAATCTTGAGGTCGATCTGGTGCTGGATCCCTTGCGCGCGCGTATTGGTCCGCTGGCCGGTAATATTCTCGATCTTGAAGCAGTTGGTAACCGTTCGCATCCGTAGCCCGTCACGAAGCGTCTCCAGTGCATCCGTCGCCTCCCCTAGACGGAGACGCTCCTCGATGTCGGCGACGCCAGGGGCGCAAGCATTTGCCCGCTTGATGGCAGGCAGCGCCGATGGAAGATAGAGCTTGACAGACTCGACATCCTTCTTCGAGTTAGTCTTCAGCAGGGCGACTTGCTCAGGTTGAAGCTCATCGCGGAGCGCAGGCATGTAGATGTCCTGCAGCGCCCGGAACCGGTCGATCTTCCGGTTGAGCTCGTTCCGGCGCTTCTGGAATTCCAGCTCTTGGTATGTTGTTGCTGCCTTCTTGGCTCGCACGTCGAAATCGAGCGACCGCCTGGATTTATCAGTGATATCCGCAGGCCGGTGCTCAGACTCACTGGGTCTCCTCAATCTCGAGGCCCAATACCACAAACATGCTGCGGCTGCTCTCATGCACTACCTGGACGTTGCTGGCCGTCACCTCAAACTCCTCCCTCGCAAGCTCGAGCTCGATATCTTTCATTGTCTTCCCTAGTATTAATGTCACTCAATGCATCAAAAAAACGAGTCAGCACGCACCCTTCCTGACTACCCTGTATGGGCATGGCTTGCGTTTATCCGCTTGCCATTCCTCCTCCTCCTTTGCCCATTTTGCCGTCAACCCCTCCTCCGCCGACTCGAGCCCTGCAGTGAATGCGTCCAAAGCTTTGCGATGCTTTACGGCCTCTTTGAGCGCTTCGATCATCCTCTTGAGGAGAATACGCCCTGATGCGCCAGCGTTAACAATGGTGAACGACAACGAAAAAAAGCTTACTTAATGCCAAGGTCTTTCTGTAGTTATGAGCTCCCAGAATGTCGTCTAGAGTATCCTGACGGGATCCCGGTCCCATCTGTTTTGTCTGGCTAGCGGCGCCGTTACTATTCTCCCAATTCTGTTCGATTCCCTCCCCGTTGCTCATCCCAACACCCGGCGCAAAGTGCAACGAAAACGGTCCGTGGCAGTCGTCCTTGTGGGGTGGCAGATGAAAATTTGGCACGTAGAAGAATATGTTCGAGGGGGGGATGTTGAGATGAAGATATTCAGGTAGTTTTCGCATACGGTCCCAGAAGTTTTTGTAGTATTGGCATGCAATGTCGTATGTGAAGATGACATGTAGTATCTCGCAATTCCGCATGGACGATGCTGTAAGGGCAACCACGCGGCCCGAGAAGTCAAGGGTCCTGGCGTGGGGAATCCGAAGGTTAATTGACAGGCCGCGCTACTAAGTACAAGTATAGCGCACCTGGCGTGGGGAATCCGAAGAGAAGAACGTCTGAGGATTCCCACGCCCGGAGCCGCCTAAAATACCTACTGACTAGTAGCACGTGCGCGGGGTGATCGGAGCAACCGGAGTGACGCGCATAGGTCCCGTGCGCGGTCACAGGCCACGTGGTATCCGGAACCGGAGTTCCGGCGGGGTCGCGGGAGCGGGCGAGCGGGGGCGGAGCGAGCGACGGGGGGAGCGGCGGAGGGAACGGGGACTGGGGCGGAGGTCGGAGCGGAGGCGGGGTCGGGGGCCGGAGCGGAGACCGGAGCCGGAACCGGAACCGGAACCGGAACGGGGGCCGGAGCGGGGGCTCCCCTGACACCATCCCCCCCTTGGAATGCGGCGCCTCGACGCATCGTCCGGACGTGGACGTCGGGGCTTCGGAAGGGGAGGGAGTCGAAGGTGGCGGTCGTGATGGCGCGTGGTGCGGCGGGGTACTTCCGGTAGAAATCTGCGACGAGTTCCGGAGCGAAAACGTCGGAGTGTTTAACCCATGAGTCGTGAGAAGAATTGTAACCTTTCCACTGCGCGAAATACCAGAGCGAGCCCCACCGGTACTTCGCGTCCACGATCGCCTCGACTTCCCACTCGGGTGGCGTGTCCGGAACGGCGCCCGGAGCGTCCGGAGCGTCCGGAGCGCCGCGGAGGACCGGCGGAGGCTCGTCATAGCCAGTCCGACCCTCGAAGGGGTCGTCCTGAGCCAATTCGAGCTTGACGACCGGAAACACCGGATGGAGCTGCGAGAGCCGGGGAGGGAGTTCGAGCTTGTACGCGCCCCGCCCGATGACCTGGAGCACCCGGAAGGGCCCCAAGCGGCGGTGCGCGAACTTAGCGGAAGGGCGAGTGGTCTGGATGTCGGAGGCGTCCAGCCAGACCCGGTCGCCTACCTTAATCTCCGGCGCCGGAGTGCGCCGGCGATCGTAGTACCGCTTGTACTCCTCCTTAGCCTTGACGAGCGCCGCCCGGGCTTCGGAAACTCCGGAGGCGATCCGGTCGCGGAATTCGTTAACCGCTTCCACCTTCGAGCGCAACCCGTTCGGCTCGAACCCCATCCGGGGGAGCCGTCCGGTATCGGTCATGAACGGGACCTGTTGCGTCGACGAGTGGATGTGGTTGTTGTAGGCGAATTCGGCGGCCGGAAGGAGCTCGTCCCAGTCATCCTGCTTGTAGTTAGTGAAAAGCCGGATGAACTGCTCCATCTCCTGGTTAACGCGCTCGGTCTGACCGTCGGTCTGCGGATGGTACGACGTGGAGGTCGCCGGAGCGACTCCGATGAGGCGCCACAGCTCCCGGGTGAACTCCGCGATGAACTGCGGACCCCGGTCGGAGATATACTTCTCCGGGGTCCCGTGGAGCTTCCACACGTTCCGGTAGTACAACCGCGCAGCTCCGACGGCGTCCAGGGTCGTGTGGCACTCGTTAAAGTGCGCACGCTTCCCGAGCGCGTCGACGACGACCATCACCGCGTCGTACCCGTGAGCTTCCGGAAGCTCGACGACGAAGTCCACCGAAACCGTGCTCCAGCGTTCTTCCGGAACCTCCGTCGGGTGCAACTCACCGACCGGAAGCTTCCGGAGCGCCTTCGTGCGACAGCACAAGTCGCACGTCGCGACGTACCGGCCGACGTGTCGGGACAACTGGGGCCACCAGTAGTTCCGGGAGACAAGCTCCCACGTCTTGAAGCGGCCGGCATGCCCCGCCACACGGGTATCGTGGTGCTGCTCCAAGATCCGGCGTCGGAGGTCGTGATCCCGGGGGACCACGATCTTGCCGCGGAAGTAGAGCAGCCCGTCGTCCACACGCCACTCCGCGGACCGGAGCGACCGGGAGCCCCGGACGTTGAGGACCTCTCGCGCGGCGATAGCGAGAGGGTCCTCGAGGTCCGGACCACGCGCGAGCGCGTCCCGGATGTCCCGGAGCACCGGACGTTCCGGTCCGGTCACCACTACACCCTCGATCGCGCGGACATGGAAGAGCTCCGGAGACAGGAGGGTGACGTCCTGGTTATCCGGGGCCGCTCCGTGGTCCGGGCGACGCGACAGCGCGTCCGGTCGCCCCATCAGGCGCCCGGGCTTGTGGTGGAGCGTGAAGTCGAACCGGGACAGGTACAGCGACCACCGCGCCTGCCTCCGGTTGAGGTTCTGCGACTTCCGGAAGTACTCCAGGTTCTTGTGATCGGTCCAGATCTCCACCGGATGCTGCGAGCCCTCGAGGAAGTGTCGCCACTCCTCGAGCGCGCGGACGATCGCGAGCATCTCCTTGTCGTGGATCTCGTAGTTGCGCTGGACCGGACTCAAGCTCTTGGAGTAGAACGCTACCGGATGCCACTTCCCGTCCGGACCCTCCTGAGAGAGAACCGCGCCGGAAGCCCGGTCGGAGCTGTCCGCTTCGAGCCGGTACGGCCGGGCCTCGTCCGGAAGGATCAGGACGGGGTCCGTGGTCACCGCGTCCTTCAGCGCCTGGAAAGCGGTGGCCTCCGGTTCGCTCCAACGCCACGCGGTGCCCTTTTTCGACAAGTCGAATAGGGGCCGGGCGATGTCGGAGAAGTCCCGGATGAACCTCCGGTAGAAGTTCGTGAACCCGACGAACTGGAGCACGTCCGTCTTGTTCTCCGGGACCGGCCAAGCGGCGACTCCGGCGACCTTGACCGGATCCATCTCCACGTGGTCGTGAGAGACGATCACCCCGAGATATTCGATCGACGACTTCTCGAACTCACACTTCTCCGGGCGCAAGTAGAGCTTGTGCTCCCGGAGCCGCCGGAGGACCTCCCGGTGTGAGCACCCATGGTGCTCTGGCTATGGCACAGCGTCACAGAAACCACCACAACGACACCCACAACACGACACTGCCCGTATTTCCCGAACGAGCAACCACGGTTTCCTAATCCGGCAACGCAATGTCGCGACAATTCCACTCGATCCCCACTTCGCCGCTCCTCGCACACCCACAACAAGTACCAACCATGCCCACGCGATCCCCTGAAACGATCCCGATGACCACCCACACGGCCGCCACGGAGGACACAACAACCACGAAACCAACCACCAGCCCCTATCTCGCTCTCTACAAAAACCACGGTTTTCACACCCCGCGCTCAAGACTGTACGCTCTCAACCGAGCCTCGACAAACCACGACCGACGCCGGCCCCACCATAAACGAGGGCGACACATGACGAATACCACCACAATCCGCGACCGACTTGAGCGCCATGAGCAACGGGAGCACGCGGTTTCCGGACCTTGGGACCTCGGCGCACCTCGACCACGCTCTCCTCCGACGCAATCGCGATCGCCAAGCGCCGCCTAGCCGCGTAACGACGGCGCGAACACCACACTACAAAGAAAACCACCAACGAACACCGAACAACCGCGACTTGGTCGCTCACCCGCGACATTCCTCTCCACAGAGAAGCTCTCAAGCTGTCAGCCTCAAACACCAGAAGCTCGGACGGGCGGATCTTGAGGGACGCGCGTCTCGAGAAGGCGGTGCGAGCAAGGCATAAAGGACAGGCAAGGGAGGGGCGTTTCAGGAGTTCACTCCTGGGCTAGGATTCTCCCCCACTACTTTGTGTATCTAAAACCCACACCAATAAGGATTGACCACGACGACACCTTCTTCGCATCTCAAAGCTTGTCCTCCAAGGCACTCTACTCCCACCCTCACGCAGCCTGAAAAGCCACCAGGCTCGCGCTCACACACCCCGCACCGCGTCGCGACATTTCTTCCTACACAGGTCCTTCCGTGTCGTAGTGGAAGGGTTCGACCGCGGATTTCCCCCTAGCAAATCGTCTACCAAACGACCGGACTCACCCTCCGCACCGGAGACCGTTGACGTCAAAGTCACTCGCGAGCGAACCCCTTGGTTCGCCCACCGACACGATCACGTGCCCCGTTCAAAGGGGAGAGGCATTGGATTAGGTCGAAGCACTGAGGCTTTGGAGGTTCTGAAGGAGCGCATCGGCGACATTGCGTCCTAGCGGAACAGGTATCTTCACTTTCTACACCGTATTCTTCACTGACATAGCCCGGCAAACCGCGACTTTCCTGCGCCAACCGCGGTTTTCCACACAAAACCACAAGAGCCTCGCGCTCCCGACCCACGCACACACACACACACCCGCGGTTTTCACTGCCTATAAGCCTGCCTACAACGTGCCAGACGCCCTAGGGACCACGCTCTTACAAACCCCCTAGAGGACGAACAGGCCACCGACCGAAACCCACACCCATTCCCTCGGTAGCGCCGCAGTCCGCATCACAACTGGAGCCCACCGCGAGGGGGTTTTACCGTGGATTTCCAAAGGATTAAAGCACTAGAAGCAGCCCGCATATCCGAGCAAATCCGAAACCGATCCCTCCGACACGAACGACGCTTGCGCAACGTTTTCCAGGAAATAACCCTCGCCGAGAACGACCCCACATCCTCCATCAGCACCGCACAGTCGCCGTTGGTAGCAGTCCCCGCGACAGCCGACTCCCCTCTTACCCCACAAGCGTCCGAGCTAGACGAAGAAGACCCTTTCCTCGGAGCTTCATTTTCCTCGACCCAACCGTCGACCCAGGAACCAACGTCTAACACCCTCTCGGAAGAGAGTTCCGTCACCAACTCTCCCGACCCACAGTCGCCACCAGAATCTCCACCCACCGAAATCCAACCACCCATCAGAACGCGCAAAATGACCAAAATTGCACCGGGACGCGGGGCGCGAGGAGCGCCAGAGTTCGATGGAAAACCGCTGAATTTGACCCGCTACTGGGAAGATGTCGAAGAAGTAGCGGAATCACTTGAGAGGACCAGCAACGAAGACAAG